>CABFKO010024750.1:0-12550 GCA_901766855.1 Panagrolaimus sp. ES5 | reverse complement strand
GGCTACAGGGGCTCAAGTCCCCTCCGAAATCTGAGCTTTGATCTTTTGCCGCCGGCGGCATTAGATCAAATAAATTCGAAAATTAGCCCTCCTGAAATTGCATAAGGCCCCTCCGAAATTTTTTTCTGTATACGGCGTTGCGTGGAAAGATTAAGTTTCTTTTGTAAAGGAAAAATGCTACAAACATTTTTTTCGAAATATGCTTGTGTTTCTTTAAATCAGTAATAAAAATCAATGCTAAGTATCTTTAGACTTTTTTTTCAGAAAGAACATACAAAGTGAGTGTTACATCATTGTTATTTTTTCTTACCAAACCTTGAAACGATTACATTACATTTTTTTTAATATACTAAATGTAAAGCTTTTAAAGTTAAAACATTTTTTAAAAAATTTTTCCATTTCTTCACTTTTTTTAATTAGGTTTAAATTTTATTGATTTTTTTTAAATTTCAAAAAAAACGTGTTTTCGATGGCAACAAAAGATGATTGTTTCCTTTTAAGAAGTAATAGTATATTTAATGAAAAATATAGTAATCTCAATTTGAAAATTATCAATATGTATTCGATGAAACTTCTTGTTCAAAAATTGTTGTATCTGATGAAAAAAATAATCAAAATTACGGTAAAAAAGGCTGCAATCCTTTTTCATAAATTTTTTAATAAAAAATCCAAAAGAAATAGAAACTAAAGTTGATGAAATTGCTTTATGAGTCTATCTTTTCAGATTTATGTAAAGAATCAAGGCTTGCAGTGCGAGTTAAAAAAATTCGGAACAATCTTTTCAACAAAGGGGAGGTTGGCGGGAGTGACTTTGTATTTTTTTCGACTCTCCTGAGTTGAATTTAAAAATGCCGCAGATTTAACGTACGATTATAAAAACAGTTAAAAGCAAATAAATATGGTTTTTTTTAAATTTACGAGCCCAAAAAAATTCAAATTCATGGAACAAATCTAGCAAAAATTTAACATCAACATTGTTGAATCTTAAACATGATTCTAAAGAAAGCGATGAAATTAAAAAAAAGCAAAAAGTTTCAAAAGTAGCCCTTTCCCTCTATATTGAATCTTATGAAACTTTGATTAAAGCTAATAAAAGTGATACGTTAAATGAAGTTGAAAAAGAAGGTGAAACTTTAGGTTTGATTTAAAAAGAAGGAAATTTAAATCATTTCTTTGATGGCTCAAAGTTAATCATTCAAGTAATTTTTAAGGCAATTCAAGGAATTTTCTTTATCATTTTAAAATTTGCAGAATCCATTTGAAATTCCAAGACAGCAAGAAGATCAAGCAAGTCGCCCAAAAATGATGCAATTTGTAGCATCCCTTCGTTTGCTTAACCCTAATAAAATGGATGCAAATAATCATATTCGAACATGTTTAGTAAGTTTATTTGTTATGGGTAAATCTATAATTAAAATGTGCGTAAAAATTTTTTTTCGCACAACATGAGTTACATACATATATGTGGTATAATACTTTTTGTAAAAAAGGCATGTCCAAAAAACAAATTTAAATAAAATCAGAAAACTTCTAAAAAGCTTTTTCGTTTCAAGAATTTTTTCTTCATTGCTACATTTTTGTTCGATTTTTTGAGTCCTTCCTTTTTTTTCAACTGCCGCATCAAAAAATTTTGTATGATTCATTCAACTTTTTAATAAACTAATCTTTTTTAAATTTAATAACTAACTATAAATAATATTTTTAACAGCCAAAAGCCATGTCCAATTTATCAGAAGTTGAAATTGCCCAAGGGCATTTACAATACTATGAAAAGCTTTATCGAGAGGTAAATTATACACTTTTTAATTTAGGGGTTTTAACAATTAAAATATCTGCTTTGTAGTTAAATACAAATAATGTTTCCGATATTCCTGCTGGACAAGCCGCTGAATTTTTAAAAGGTTCTGGAATCGCAATTCCAACTTTGTCAGTCGTAAGTTTTGAACTTTATCAATTTGAAATGAATTAATAAAAATTTTAGCTTTGGGAAGTTGCAGATTATAGAAAAATTGGAAGTTTGGATAAACGTGGTGTATTTATTGCTTTGAAGCTTGTTGCAGCTGTACAACAAGGACAACCACCAACGGAAGCCTCTTTAAGGTTACCACTTGATGCTCCAAGATTTCCAAACATTCCACCATCAGCTCGTGCATCACCTTCTGTAACACCAGGATTAAATGAATGGGAGATTACTCCTGTGGAACAAACAAAATATGAAGCAATTTTTAATAGTCTTGGACCAATTGGTGGAAAGCTCACTGGTGAAAAAGTTCGACCTGTATTATTAAATTCAAATTTACCTCAAGGACAATTAGCTAAAATTTGGGAGCTAGCAGATATGGATAAGGATGGCATGCTGGATCTTCATGAAATGTGTGTTGCAATGCATTTAGTATATAAATGTATTGAAACTCATACCCTTCCTGATCGATTACCATATTCATTAGCAAGAAAAGGAAGTTTAATTGGATCTAGACGAACAAGTGCTGTGCAATCTCCAACATCTTCAAGAATTTTACGTACGTTTTCTCTCTTCTTTCATTTAATACAAATTTAACTTTCAAAAAACATGTTTTAGCTCCACCAATGTCTTCAAATTCTCGTGCATCCTCGATTGCTTCTTTGACAAAAGCAGATTCTCGATCAATTGCTTCTGTACATTCTGAATACTCTCGACCACCTGGAGTTCGATCAATTTTTGATGCAACAAATTCTGATTTTCCTGTTGATAAACAACTTTGGGAAGAAGATTTCCGGAATCTTGATTTAGACCGTGATGGATATGTCACTGGGATGGATACTCGAATTACTTTAATGGGATCTGGAATGCCGCAACAAATTCTTGCACATATTTGGGGTCTTGTGGATATTGTTAAAACTGGCCGATTAAATTCTGAACAATTTGCACTTGTTATGGAGCTCATAAAAGAAGCAAAATTGGGTGTAAAGCTTCCAGAAATATTACCTGCACATTTGGTTCCACCATCTCTTCGAATGAGTCTTCCACATATGGCATTATCACCATCAGAAAAAGCAAATCCAAAAGTAAAAGAGCTGAATGATGAAATTCAAAAAATTATTGATGATCGAAGAAAAGCTGATATGGATTTAGCTCAAATGGAAGCAGATATTACAATTAAAAGTTCAACAGTAAAAAACTTAGAAATTGAATTGAATACTTTGGCAGCTACGGTAAAGCAACTACAAAATCAAAAAGGTGAAGCAAATAAAAGACTTGGAGAAATGGATCAAAAGATCGAAGCTTTTAAAGCAACCCTTGAAGAAGGCCGAAAACGACTTGCACTTGAAGAAGATCGACTTTCTAAAGCTAAAGCTGATGTAGAACAAGCAAAAGAAAATGCAAATGTAAGCTTTTTTCTGTCATTTTGATTTGTTAAATAGTTAAATAGACATTTAAAATAATCGTTTGAAATACATTTTAATGTCGAGGATTTTAGGCTGAAGAACAAATAATGTATTCACTTCGTGATGAACTTCAAAATCTTGATAATACTGTATATCAAAAGAAATTAGAGCTGAATAAAATTAATGAATCGATAACAAATGCAGCAACAGAAATTTCTGATATGGAAAAGAAAATTCAAAAGAATAATATTGAATCAGCAAAAATTAGAGAGAAGAAAGAAGAGCTAAAGAAAATTTTGGAAGAGCTTGAACGTGCAACATCTCCAACAAATGATGATCCATTATTACTCAAAAGATTTGATGAACTTAATCCTTCTGGAAATGCCATTGGCTCGTCAACTTCTACACATTCAAATTTAAGTAATGCATTTGTAACTGATCCCTTCAAAAGTGCTGATCCATTTAGTGAAGATAATTTTGATCCATTTGGTGCAAAACGAAATTCAAATGCTGGCGCACCAGGAAATTTTGGAAGCTTCGGAAAAGATCCCTTTGCTCAAGCGTATGTTGTTTTTTCAAAGGTTACTGTAGTTGATTTGACTTTGTAAAAAACCTTTTTAGTGATCCATTTGGCTCTTCATCTCCTGCTGCAACGCCATCAAATAACTTTGCAGATTTTGCAAAATTCTCTGCTTTTGGTCATTAATCTATTATTATTTTTTAATACATTTTTCACACGTTATAATTATTTATTATATTATTATTTTTGGATATATTATTTATATGGCCATAATATTTATTACTCTTTTTTGTATTAGAAATAGAATTTAAACATAGTAAATTTATAAAAAACATTTTGTATTATTTTAGTCTACCGTAACCATAGAATAAGAATTAATCTATTTTTTTCGATCCATCAAAAACAAATAAACTGTGTATTTTTTCTCGATGTTGCTTTGAAAATTATGGCATTGAATTTTTTTCAAACATGATAAAAACAATTAAATAATTTTTAATACGAAGTAAATTTTGGAAAATTTTTAAGTTTTTAGAGTCACACTGTATCGCTTGGTGAACAAATTATCGTTTATATTTAAGCCTAGAAAAATGCAATTTGTACTGTTTTCGATTTGTGTTGCCTTTATATTCTTCAAATTTTGACTTTTTTTTTGAAAAAAGAAAAAAAAATTAAAAGAAAGAAACGTTTTTATTATTTCCCCCCAACTATATCTCTTTTTTTCATTTAATGTAAGACCGTTGGTGCTTGGGCAGATGACATTTATAAAAAAAACAATCTCGCATTTGAACAATGAACCGTTATACAAAAACATCTTTTTTTAAAGGACAAAAAATGAATCATTAAAAAATCCTTGCAGAAAAGTTACATTCAACTTTCTGTTTTTAATGTAAATAAAAAAGAAACCTTAATTAAAAAGTTTACTGTAAAAAACAAAGCTTTACTTTTCGCCAATTTTTTTGTTGAAAACATTGCCAAAAAAACTTTTGTTTATTGGTATTTCAAAATAATTAATGACGATTAATGAATTTTTAGAGTAATTTCATAAAAGTGAAATTCAAAGTCATTTCGCGCTTTTTGCTTTTATTTTTAGGTTACTTCATTAAATTATAGTCTTAGCAGCTATGTGTTTAGGTTTAAAAAAAAAAAATTAAAAAAGTTTTTTTGTGATAAATAGTTCAATCTTTATACAATAATTTTTATGCATTTTGTGAAAACAAATACTCATTAAAAAATATAATCAATTAACGAAGAATCTGCTTTTCAGACAAAAGAAAAAAATTGATTCAAAAAAATCGGTTGAAAAAATAGGAAAAATTTATTTTTATATTTTTCGATTAATTAAAAAAAGGCAGACGATTGCAAAAGTGAGCTGACCTTTGGTTACATAAAAATTTCTTTGGTACAATGCCATGATTGATTTGATTGGAAAAAAAATAGAAAAATCAGCAAAGGCCAATTTTTTTTGTTATCTCAAAATTAAAAGAGATAAAGTTTTTTGGCTATCATTTATCACCCCATTTCTTTTTCTCATTTTCAAAAGATTAAAAATCGTTTCTTCTTTTTTTTCTCCGATAAAAATAAATATTTTCAAAAAAGCACCTGTCCATTCGTCCTTCTTCCTCCTCTAACAAAAATTGAGTTTGATCTAGATAAGAAAAAAAAGTTAAATAAAATTTGGACAAAAATATTTTATTTTCATCGGATCTTATCTTTCATTTCAGTTCATTTGCCATCATTTGAATTAGAAAGATGAGGTTCACATTTATTTTTGCTGCATTTTTGGCAGCACTAATTTCATTTGTTTCTGGTGCAAATGAAATTAAAAGCTTACCCGGGGTACAATTTGATATCAAGTTTAAGCATTATTCTGGATATCTTCAAGTTTCGAAAACTCATTTTCTTCATTATTGGTAAAATTAATTTTTCTTACTGATAAAGGAAAATATACTGTAATTTTTTGTAGGTTTGTTGAATCCCAAAATAATCCAGCACGTGATCCCTTAATCTTTTGGTTCAATGGTGGACCAGGTTGTTCTTCATTGGATGTAAGCTTTCGTCTGAAGACAGATAAAAAATAACCGTAAAACTTTTCAGGGCCTTTTAAATGAAATGGGACCATATGAAGTAAATCCAGATGGAAAAACAATGCGTTCAAATGCAGATGCCTGGAATACTTTCGCTTCTGTTGTTTACATTGAATCCCCAGCTGGTATGTAAAAATTTAATAATTGTAGTAACCTTAAAATAATTAAACACTTTTTAAAGGTGTTGGATATTCATATTCATCAGATGGTAATACAACAACCAATGATGATTTGGTAAGTACCGTAATCCTTTAAAGCTGAAAACTATTTAATTGCCTTTTATAGACATCCCAAGAAAATTATGAAGGAATCAAGAAATTCTTTGAATTACATCCATCTTTCCGAAATCAATCCACTTTTATCATGGGTGAATCATACGGTGGTGTTTATGTTCCAACTTTAACCGCCCGAATTGTTGATGGACAAAAAGATTTTCCAATTAATCTTCGAGGAATGGCCCTTGGAAATGGATATGTTAATGAAAAGCTTAATGTTGATACATCCGTTCGATTTGCATACGGCCATGGTTTAATTGATGAAAAAGTTTGGAATACTCTTGAAAAAGAATGCTGCCGTGGCTGTATTGATGTACTAGTTTTACACAATTTTTGCCTATTACAGTAACTGTAAACAAATTTTTTAGGATTGTGATCTTACAAAAATGACAGGGCACTGTGCACATATGGTTGAAGATATCTTCAAATTTCTTTGGTTTGGTGGATTGTAATATTTTGATATTATTTTTAAATAATTACAGTAACCATAATTTTTTTAGAAATCCATATGATTTATACAGAGATTGTGATCCAAATCCAGATACAAATTCTCGTCGAATGAGTTCATACCGAGAAGGAATTATCCCAAGAATTTTCTTAAAAAGTAATTTAATGCAAAAAGATCCCTTCAAAAAACGTTTTCCAAGTTATGGTGCATCTGTTCCATGCTTAAATGATACCGATCTTCTTACATATATGAATGATCGATCTGTTCGTGCTGCCCTTCATATCCCTGAAAATCTTCCAGCATGGGATATTTGCTCTGAATCGATTACAGAAAATTATCAAAAACAATATACTGATATGGCACCATTTGTTAAAAAGATTGTAAATTCTGGTGTTCGAGTTCTCTTATATTATGGTGATACAGATATGGCATGCAATTTTATGGTAATTATTTGTTTGCAAAACTTTAACTCTATTTAATAATTTAAAATTTAGATGGGCCAACAATTTGCTGCAAGTCTTGGTTATCCTCGTCAACTCAATAAAACTCCATGGAAATATAATAAACAAATTGCTGGCTTTAAAACCCTTTACAAAGGTGTTACATATATTACAATTCGTGGCGCAGGACATATGGCTCCACAATGGCGTGCCCCTGAAACAAAATATGCCATCAAACAATTTGTTATCAATCATCCCATCTAGATTTGCTACATTTTCAACTTTGTTTTGTTTATCTATTTTTTTGAAATTATTTTTGATTTGATAAAACATTTTTAAGCAAAAATACTTACTTAAAATTTTTTTTAAAAGCACAGTTTAACAAAAAAAAGTAGCCACTTTTAATAAAATGTTTTTTGTTTTAAAGTATAACATTTATTTTCTTTTTTGTTAATAACAAATCGATTACTATTAGCATCCGAGGAGAACAACATATCGTAGTATTCATGCTCTTGTAGAATTTTCGATTTTGCAAAAACAAAGCTTTCATTTTTTGGTTTTGATTAAAAACTGTAACATTTAAAAAAAATCATTTTTGGGAAAATTAAGAGTAAATAAATTTTCGATTTTTACATGTATTTTTTAGCCATGGATAAGTTCGTGTTTTCAATTTAGAAAACAAAGTGTATGTTAAGTTATATCAGAAAAAGTAGGTAATAATTGTAAAAATTTATTATAACATTTTAGCATACAGTAACTCAAAAAAACGACAACATGAAGCATCTGAAATTTTTTTGACATACTTCAAATACTGTCCAATGTACTTAAATATACTTTAAAGAGAGCTGAATCTTTCGGCTTACGGTAGAATACTAAAAAGACAAAAAAGATGAAGGAATAAAACTAACAAGACTCAAAAACCAACATATCTCCAAATAGCTACAAAAGCAGAAGAATAAAAAAACGTAAAAAAGATATTAGTAAACCAATCAGAATTAAAAAAAGACAAGTCAACTACAACAGAATGACAGATATGACAGTTAAATATAAACCAAGCAATTCAGTTTTAAAAGTACTTCAATTTTTTTCACATCATGGAAGTAATTCACCATTTAACAATTCATATAACATTATCTTTCTGTAATTTTCCATTCCAGCTTGTGTAAAATCAATCTTTGCTTGTTTTGTTAAATGCTTTGCATATTGGCAAAGAAAAATTGCACAATCAACACCATTTGATTGTTTTGGACCATATTGTTCAGGGAGAGGATTTGTTTTCCATTCATTCCATTGAATTTCAAGATTTCTTTTTGACGAATAATATTTTAAAAAATCCCTAAAAATATTCATGTACAATCATTTTGTAATCAGAAAAAAGATAAAATCTTACTCAATTTGTTCAGCTTCTTTAGAATATTTTCCAGAATAAAGTGAATCATAAATAAAGAAATTTCGATTTTTTGAATCAGCAACAAAAAGAAACCAATGCTTTTCTGAACAAATAGGCCAAAACAAAACTTCAAAATCGAATAAATTAACTTTCGTCCAAGAAACCAATTTATCATAATTCTGTCGATTTTTCATCATTGTATAAAAATATGTACCAAAAGCATATGACTGAAAAAACAATGCGTACTTTAAAAATAAGCTATGAAAATCTTACTCTTCTTTGATGACTTCCATCTTGACAACTTTTTGTACAAACAAGTTTCAAATAATTATCTACAATAAGATCATTGACATATTGACGACATCAAAGTGAATATAAATCATAGCCTTTAATTGCCAGCTTCCCAATGGCTACATCGCATTGCTTTCTTCCTCTTGTTTGATAATTAATAGCTTCCAAAACGTGATCATAATCTGCAGGAAGTGCTATAAATAATATTTATTGAAAAACACTGTAACAGATTGTATTTTAATTTTACCAGGAATTTTATATTTATCAACAAGATTAATATTTTCATTTCCACCATCACATTTTGGTTGCAAACGAGTTGAAGGGCGTACTTCTGGAGAAACAGTTGATAAAGATCTTTTAATAACTTTATCATTTAATTGAAGAGGCAAAATATCATTCGATGGTTTAAGCTTCTTGAGAAATTTAAAAGTATTATTGAATTGTACGGATTTTTCAGTATTGTTTTGAGTTTCACTTGTTTTGACAGCAATATCATGACCAGAAAGACTAAAAACTAATATAAACAATACAGTAAACTAACAAGTACTAAAAAACCTCAAATTTGACAAATTATTCACGGTTTCATCAAAAATTTTTGAATCATCATATTGTTGATTGGTACATTCATCAAAATTTTGATTTTTATTACTGTATCGAATCTATAACAAAAAACGATGTTTTAGTATTTAACGTTAAAATATTTTAAGGGTTACTTTTGGTATACCATAATTATCCACTGATTGATCATTGTAATCATCCATTAAAACTCTTTCTAACGTTTCTTCAAGTAATGTACGATTTGTAAGCTAAAAAATGATTACAGTATACCATCAAAAAGTTTATATTTGTAAAAATTTCGAGTATTTGCTTTTGCTAATTTATTCTTTTTTCTTCCTATAATTTGACAAATTTAGTCACAAATTTTGCGGGTTGGTGTCCGTGAAAGAGAATATCACTGTAATTACAGTATACCATCAAAAAATTTATTTGGGGAACTCATCAGCATAAATTTTTCTAGGCTTATTTTGTTAAACACATGACAAATAAATTAATTACCGTCTTGCATACATTTTAAGTGAAGAAAGTTTAACAGAAAATTAAAGAAAGAAAGAATTTAAATTTCAAATCACCAGAAGATAGTGTTGAACTACAATTTTTTTCGGTTCAACAATGTGCAAAAATTTAATGCGAAAACAAATTAATCTTTTTTCACCAAAAGCTTGTAAAAATTATTGTTTACAATTTTGTCACAAAAAAGGGAATGTAAATACTCTTAAATTTATGTGGTTGAAAAATGTGGGAATATTTACGTTTTTGACGGTACAATACTTTTAAACTGGATTTGTCCGGAAAAACAAATAATTAAAAAAAATAGTGCAGCATACACGCTACGTATGGGAGCGGTCAAATAAAATTAAAATTAAATGTTATTATATAAAATTCATTTGGCTTACCCTTTCATCCAAAATTGGTTCAATTTTATGTGGTGAAGAAGGTAAATTATCATTTTCTTGTGGAGATTGAAACCATGAATGTTGTAAACCATATTGTTTAATATACACTGAAAAAAATGAAGGGTGAAATTCATCCCTAGAAAGGGTGAATTTCACCCCTATTTAGGGGCTCCAAGCCGTCGGCATCAACGCAGATAGGGGCGTTTTCCCTGTTAAAAATCACCCTTTGCAGGGTTGAATTTCACCCTTGGAAAGGGTGAATTTGAAACTTCAGAAATTTAATTTTTTTTCAATTTTAATTTAAATTTTAAAAATTTATTTATTGACCGCCACTAAAAAGGCAGCTGGTATACCAAAATTTTTATCCAATAGGAAGAAACCCCTTATGGATGGATCCGATGTAGAAATACCCCCGGTAGGATATTAATATCGCCGATCCGGGGTGACCCCGTTGGGGTACCCCGTCACATCCATTCAAGGCACTACACGACACGCATGCGTTAACGGATAAAGCGGGATTTCGAACCAAAGAAAAGTTGCATCGGTCAAACACTTATTACTTTTGTTCTTTATCTTTCATGATGAATTCCACAAGTGGACAGAGAAACAAAGAAAAAGTTTTAATTTTTTCATAAAGGGGCATTTCGTAATTTGACCCCAAAACATAAACTGCGCGCGTTTTTCAAACATGAGAGAGTTTAAAAAATGCCTGTCAAACATGAGTGCTTTTCAGAAAATGCTTCTTTTTTTTCAGTGTATTCAAATTTATCAGAAATCCTTTTCCTTTCTCTATCAACATCCATTTCAAGCTTATTTGTGATCCAGCCATTTGTAAAAATATGTTCAGCAACTTTGATGACTCTCACACCGTCATTAAAAATATCAGTTTTACCATTAATTTCAATTCGAGATGGTACCAATACATTGCTTTCTCGAATACGCTGAATAATAAATTCCTTTCCCCGCAAATGTTGTTGTAAAATTTTTACAATATTATTAAATTCAGAATAATAATGTTGTAAAAGTGCATAAAATTAATGAACAATTCTTTTTACCATATGAAATGCAACCAAAGTAACAAAGTTTTCTTTTCCCAATATTGTTAAAATAACATCAACATTCTCAAAATTTGGTAAATTTTTGTTTCTTAAAAAGTCAGTTGAAGGAATAAAAAGAACTCTGGGATTTTGCGAAGATAATTGAATGGAATAAATTATTTGTGAAATAATTTCGATGCTTATATTCAATTTATTTACTTCATGTGCAGCAACTTGATACTGTAATAATATTCTATCAGTCTGCAAAAAATTACGAGTTAAACTACATAAAGAAGGCAGAAAAAAAACTCACATCTTCTGGATCCAAATCCTCAATTGCAGTTTTTTCTGCATCTTCCATCTGCAAATGTGAAAATTGTGAAAAGCAATAATTAAAAAACTGTTAGGAATTTATGTATCCACAAAAAAGCTTTTTAAAATTTTGGTTCGAATTTTTACAATAAATATATATACCAAAATTAGTTTTTTTACTTTTAAGTAACTTACAAAAAAGTTGCTTCTTAATATATGTGAAGGTTTTGCTGCAGCAGCTGAAAAAGGATTACTTAATTTAAATACATAAATATACACACAATATAAAGCAAGGTCTACATTATTTATAAAACTGTCAAAGGGAAATGAAACAAGTTAATCTTTTTTTTACCTCAGTATCTAAAAAAACTGACAAAAATGCACACATAAAATGGCAGAAAATGATTCCTCTCAAATGTGATGTCAAATTTTACAGATTCTTGGTTTAAAAGTTTTAAAAAATGGTTTTTCACTTTACGTTTACTCAAAAGAAGGTTGTCATTTCTTGTCGAGATTTCTGCTTTCTCTTTCATTTTCTGCAGATCAAGATTTTTTAGTCAGCTAACTCTCGTAGTAAAAAATTATTTTCAAATATTCTTTGAAAATCTTAAAAAGGAGTTTTATCTTTGTTTACTGATTTGTCAAAAATATTAAGAATGCTGTAACTATGGTATGAAAGCTTTTTCTATTAAAATTCCTTTCCATCAGAAAATATACCGTAATTTTTAGCATAAAAGTGACCATTTTTAACGACTTTGCGGGACAGGAAATCAGGTATTTTTCTTTTCAAGCAACGTTGCCATTAAAGTAATAATTTTCGCAGTTATGATAATGTAAAAAATTTGGAGGTTTTTCAATTCAGTACCAGAAGACAGTCATTGCAAATAATATATTCTTAGTTTAATATTAATAATTAACAAATAAACAAATATT
>CABFKO010024727.1:0-22149 GCA_901766855.1 Panagrolaimus sp. ES5 | reverse complement strand
GTAAAAGTTTATTTTTAGCGAAACTTTGAAAAAACGTTGCACGTATCTAACTTTATGTTTTTTTTGCAAAAGTTCAGGGGTTTTTGGAATGAAGGAATTAGTCATAGATTTTGGAGTTGGAAAGATCGAAGTAATTCAAGTCAGTAGCAGCAATAATCAAATTTGAATAAAAATATGCGATCTCTGATATTTGTTAACTTGTAAAAAATCAAGGAACATGTTCTGTTTCATACATGAATTTATTTTTATGATTATTATCAGCAGTGATATGAAAACAAAAGTTGTTATCGTGAGAGAGATAAAAGTGCTAAACTTTATTCTAATTTTCTAGATACTAATACCCTTGTAAATCGAAAATAAATTTTTTTTGAAAAAAGTATTGTTTAATGGCTATAAATAAGTTTTATGTCTTCACAAAAACGTAACTCTTAATTCGGTGAGGTTAAAAAAGGTGATCACGAGGAAAAAATGGACAAAAAAGATACCGTATCCTTCATAAATAATTCAAAAAACCAGCATTTTTTTAGGAAAAAAAAAATAAAAATATTCTTTCAAGGAAAGGTTAAGCATGTGCGCGCATGATCAAAAGAGAGGGTGGCAGAAAAAAGAAGCAAAAAACTCAAATACAAAAAAAACCACCACCATCATCATATTTTTTTGCCACTCCTAATAACCACAATAATATAATAGAAATAAAAAAATTGGTTATCACAGGTATTCATCGACCCTTATTTTTTTATATTCCCTGTTCATTGAGGAAACAGAAAAAAGAAAAAAAACAGACGTTCAAATTTTCTGGGTAGTCTTTTTTCCATTTATGATTTACGATTCCCTTTTTTATAGCTATCGGAAGAAGGAAGGGAGGGGAAGGGAAAGGAAAGAAGATAGCGATGGAACTCAATTTGTAAGGAATATATATTTCTTTACCCACCAAAAAAACCTATAAAAAAACAATATACAAGAAACAACAACAATCGCGCGCATTATCGCGCTTATTTATTTTTATGTGTGTTAAATTGGAAGGGCAAAAACATTAATATTTAATTACATTTATTTCGTGGTTTAAGTTTTGTCTTTATAAAAAAGTGGCACACAAAAAAGTTTGCTTTTAAAAAATAAAATCCATTAATCGCGGCTTTTTCTTTTTAAATAAAATTTGACCAACAAAAAAAACAAAAACCATTAAAAAAATTGCGCAAAGTTTTCTCTCTCTTTTTTGTTGCCATTTTCGATTCAACAACAGTTGCGACGATGATCGTTAGCTTGTTAATGTCTGTTCAAAAAAAATTTATTCCTTTTTTAAGAAAAAAAAACCCTCAATTTCGCGCTTTTTGCAAAATGCCGAAATGGGTCTCCCTTTCTCTTTTTTTCTTTGAAGCCTTTAAAACAAAGAAAAATATTGTTTGATTTTGATGGTGATTTGAAAAAAAGGAAAAGTAAAAACAAATAAGAAAAACGAACTTTTTCTCATCCTTCAAACACCCTCACTCTTTTCTGTTTTACTTCTAAATGCCTTTCTTTTAAGAAAAATGAGGTAAAAAAGAAGAAACACAATCAACAACAATCAACACCAGTTGTTGTCCCATCCGATCCCCAATTTTCCGTCCCCATCGATTATCCCCTCAATTTTTTTCTCGCGATTTTTTTCTCGATCAAAAACTTTTTTAAGCTTAAGCAGCCAGTATCAATGAAGATGAAATTATATGTATTTTTGGGGGTCGGATTAACACTTTTTTTATTATATAAAAGCGAAAGAAAAAAGACTAAACCAAAAAAAATGCAACAAAAAAGTAAACATTGAAAAAAAAAGGATCGGGCATTACGGTAGAAAAGGGGGAAGAGAAAGACATGCGAAAAAAAAGAAGAGAGATATTTTGTCTATGTATTTTTTTTTCTACTTTTTTCGAGATACAAAAACAAAAACAGAAAAATAAAAAAGAAGGCATGAAAAATTTGAAAAATCTGAGGAAAAGCTTTTTTTTGCTGATGATAAAAATCTTCATTTAAGAAAATAGTTGTTGGTAAAAGTTTGAAAAAAAAAAGAAACATAGTTAGTTTTTACAGAGAAAAGTTCAAAATAAAGTTTGAAAAGAATGAACAAATCAAAAAATCTGACACAAAAGAGTACAGTTTTTTTGATGAAATACATAAAACTTTTTACAAGATCTTTGAAAAAATGTGGCAATGATAAAAAGTTGTGATTTATCTCATAATTTTTCAGGTTTCATAACAGAGAAAAAAAAAGTAACTTTAAAAAATTCAAAGTTTTTCTATATTTCTCATTTTCTGAATGATGCTACTTTTAAGACTACAGTAACACAAATTTTGGTTACTATCATGGATAGTAACGCAATGACTGATTACTTTCTCACTCTCACATTTAACAATAACATATTTGATTCTTATTATCACAAATACGTTCCATTTCAAAAAAAAAACTAAACCATCACTTTTTTAACTTCCAAATTACAAAAACAACAAACAATTTTGGTAAATGTTTTCATAATCTTTTTCTTTACCAAACTTCTTTTTATTACCAAAATATATTCAGAATTTCTTTTTTTTTCCAAAGAACAAAAACAAAGCACTCTTTTTTTCTATTTTTTTTATTCGTTCATTAATTTATTTGATTTTATTTTCTTGGCAGACGCTATCACTTCCTCGAGAATTGAAAATATAAAAAAACAAAAGAAGGAAAACCACCTGAATTTTTTTAACCGGTTTTTTTCTTCTCTTTTTTGCCCACAATAATTTTCACTTTTTTTTGTTTTGTTTTTGTTCGATCGAAAAAAAAAGAAGTTAATTACGTTTACGTTTTTAAGAAGCACGCGTTTAAATTATTTTATTTTATATTGTTTAAAAAAAAATAGAGGGGTTTGTTAAAGAGAAAATAATATATAAAAGGAGTTCGCCTCATTATTCATTGTCATTTTTGAAAATGAAAAAAACGTTGAAATATCCTTCTCTTTTTTTTCTACGGTCATGTTTGTTTTGATAATGGAAGTAAATATGACAATGGGGGAATCAGAAGTGATAAAAATGATAACAAAAGACCTTGAAAGAATAAAAAGAAGAAATGACAGTAGCTCTTAATTTTTCAATGCTGATAGACAACCGAAGAAAAAATATCAGCGTTCTGAAAAAACGTGAATTTTTAGAGTTTAACGAAAACAAAAAGTTCCGATATTTTGATTAAAGAAAATGAGTAGGTCAAAGAATTGTTGAAAAAAATGAATGAATTTTTTTATTTTTCGGAAATGGCAGACATCATTTTTGTTTTGTCTAGGGAAAAATTTGGCCAAAAAACAGTGTTTTATAGGGATCATGGAAAAACAATAATTGCAGTTGGGAACACTATAGAAGGTTTAGAATTTAAATAATCTGTATGCTATCAAAAATATATCAGTTTTTTAAACAAAATCTATCATTTTTTTGTAGGAAAAGAATAGTGTGCCAAAATCCAAGGAATCAAGGAAAGTATTTGAAACTAAAAAAACCTTATCAAAAACTGATATCAGCAACGAAAACATTTTTTTTCCAGGAAACTTTTTGTGAGAAAGAGAAAAACAGAGATATTTGTTTTTGGAATTTGTAAATATACTTTTTTTCAGCAACAATTTGCCACTGCAAAAAATATAGAAAGACACTGGCAACATTGACGAAGAAAAAAACCTTTCAAAATAATTTGCCTTGAAGAATGAAAAGTAAAAAAGGAGATCCGCTTTTGTCGCTGCTGCAAACTCTTTTCTCACCTAAAAAAATAAAAAAAGAAACCTTTCAAAAAAATGCCATTCTAATTTTCTTCAATCACTGATTTGCATTTTTTTTGTCTTTAAAAGCAGCAAAACAAAATAAACCCGCATATTTTTTATGACTTCTTTTTTGGGGTAACCTTGATTTTGATATTTTGGTGCCAGCTTGCTTTTTTTCAATCTTAATTGCATTTATTAGAACTGAAGGAAGAGCATCAAAATGAATATAAATGAATGAATTGAAGGTGGTGGTTTATCTTCGGCCGCAATCTTTCAAAAAATATTGCAAAGACTCAAAAACTTTTTTTTGATGATGCATTTGAATAAAGAGCTTTATTTGAAAAAATTTAAGGAAGCAACTTTTCTCACAAAAAAATTTTTTTAAGTTTGTTGATTACCATTTTTGGCTCGCTCTCGGCCTTCGCTCTTTTTTTCAAAACCAAAAAAAGTTTGAAAAAATTGACGAGTTTTTTTGATGAAACAATTGATCAAAAAAATATTTTTTGAGTGATTGATAGAAAAAAGAAGAAGAAAGAGTTTGTGGGTTTTCTGTTTTGACGCATCGGTTTTCCGCGTGAAAAATAAAACTTATCGCTGTCAATTATTTTTTTAAAGACTAAAAAAAGTTGGACCAATTTATTTTTTTCAAAATGGAATTTATTTAAATAATAATTGAGCGGAAGACAAAGATTTAAAAAAAATACATAATTAAGGTTACTGTAATATGCGAAAGTAAATATAAAAAGAAAAGTAAACAATAATTTGTTTACTTTCAAAATACAGTAATCTAGCACCTTCACTTTCAGAGTCGTGAAAAAAAATCTTATAAAAAGCAAAAATTATTGAATACAGTAAGAAAGGGAAAAAAGGTATCAAAATCAGAGACAAAAATAGAGATATTCTAATGTCCTCGAAAACAACAAAAAAACAGAATAAATAATCAAAGAAAAAAGGACGAATGTTTCCGTTTTTAAAGAAACTTCTGTCACTCAAAAAAATTGAAACAAAAAAAAGTTGAAAGTCTTTTTAAGTTTGTGTCCAAAAAGCTGAACAACTTGATCAACAAGACCGATATAACATAACAAAATAATAATCTTGTGAGTTCGTCAACTTAAAAAAAAGGGGATTACATAATAGATTTAAGTCATGTCGGATATGATTAAAGAAAATGAAAGAAAGTCTTTTTAAAAATAAAAGAATGACACGCGCGCGACTTTCATTGCAGCGATGGCGGCCGTGTGCCGCATAAAAAGAGATTACGCAAACTAAATGAAGACAAGGTTAAAAAAGGACGGCAATCAAAAAAGTTTTTGAAGAAGAAAGTCTGGCGATTAACGGAAATGCCAAAAACAAACGAGGACAACTTTTTCTTTATTAAAGATCAAAGAAAAATTACAGAAACATTTTCTAGCTTGCTTTTTTTCAAAAATACAAAGTTGCAAAAATTTAATGGCATATGGTATTTCAGAGGGTCAAACGAAAAAAGATTTATGAAAAATGTTTCAATTTTGGAAAAATGGACATAAAAATATGCATTATTTATGTAGGTTACTGTAATCAATGAGGTTACTAACAATACACTAATATCAATTTTGAGGTTACTGTAGAAAATATGAATATGAAAATAAAGATGAATGGGTTAAAAAACAATTATTTTTGTTTCCGGCATTAAAAGTTTGAAATTACAGTAACCTTA
This sequence comes from Panagrolaimus sp. ES5, assembly GCA_901766855.1. NCBI lineage: Eukaryota > Metazoa > Nematoda > Chromadorea > Rhabditida > Panagrolaimidae > Panagrolaimus > Panagrolaimus sp. ES5. The sequence goes on along the minus strand of CABFKO010024727.1, from coordinate 16,701 downwards.
TAAGTTATTGCTGTCAATGACTAAAACTTTAAAAAACAGAAAATTTGTGTAATTGAATCATATTACATACATAAAAATATTACAATTTTTTTATTTTGTTACGTTTTTGAAATAACAACAAACAAGTCAGTTACTTAATTATTATTAGTTAACTCTTATCCCTTTTAAAGCTTTAAAAGTGTTGTTTCAAAGTCCAAAAGAGAGAGAGATATATTTGATGAAAAGCAAGCAAAAAAGGTTGCGCAAGTTTTTTGGTTGTCGTCATCTTCGATTATGAACCTTCAAGAAAAAGAAAAAGAAACTTGTCCGCGCACGCTTTCATCCACTTCAAAAAAATTGATGGACGGCGTTTTTAAGTTTTTAGTCATCTTCATTTTTTACCTCCTAAATGATGATGATCATCTCAACAAAAAAAGAAGAAGAAAATGATTATAGTTATAATTATTATTGTTTCGAAAAAGCTTTTTGCTGGCTGCGCAGAAATAAGGGGAAAACCTTATTGACACTGATGATTTTGAAGCTTCTCAACTTTTTTCTTGCAATCTTTAAAGCTTTAACTAACCATCATCACCAACTTATTATCTAGCTTTGCTTAAAGCATTGTTTTAGTTTAGCTGTTGAAAAAAGCAGCTTGAAGATTCGTGTCAATGCTTTCGGGGATATATATGTATATAGTTTAGAGAAGTAGCGGCTTTCATATATCTCCTCCCAAAAAGCAATCAACAAATCTTGCTGGTTTTCGAAAAAGGATACCTAAAGATGCTTATAAAAAAAACAAAGGCAATTGTTCGAAATAAAAAATAGTTTATTAATTCATTCATCAAAAAGCTTAGAAAAATAAATATCACATTGAAAAACATCAAATAATTGTGAAAGAACTGCATCTTCATTTGTTTTATCAATGGCTTTCTAAAAATATATTAAAGGTTACTGTAATTTCAAAATACAAAAAATCAAAAATCTCTGTCAAAAAAATTAAAACAAACTTCAATAGCAGAAATAATTTCCATAATTTCTGTCAATCTTTGAGCGTAACAAAAAAGTTTCTTTTCATTAATAAAATAATTGTGAAGTGATTCCAAAAGTTCTGATTTGGCTGTGTCAACAAAATTTGAATTTAATTCAGTATCTAAAAATTCATATTTATGTAAATTACGGTAACTATGACAGTAACTTTTATTAATTAAAATCGCAATATATAACTGTCATTGTTGTATGACAAAACCTTCTCAAACAACTTTAACTTTTTTAGCATTTAAAAATTATAAATATATTATTACAGTTTCCTTGTTCAAAAAACATACTTTCACATTTCCAAATAATTAAACCCATCATTGTTAAATATTCAAATTCACTCGGTTTTAGCCTTTTAATTGGTCGAACAACTTGTTCATAAATTGCTTTAATTGATGGAGAAAACAGTCTTTGAATTTCATCTCGTGGCATATTTTTGGTTTCATTTTCTGTACATTTTACTTGATATACATCAAATGCCTAAAATACAGTTATTATTGGATTACTGTAGCTATTTTTAAAAACAAAACCTTATAATTATAAATAATTACACGGGTATCAGTTTCATCAAATCCAAGCAACGACGAAGTTTCATATGCTCGATCCAAAAGCATTAAAGATCTCCAATTTCGTTTAAATAATTGCAACTTAAAATGCATTCTATATTTTAATCAGTTTTTTGGTAAAACTTACTTTTTTATCAGTGATAAGCTGTGAAAAATATTTAATTTCAACGCAAAACTCTGCTAAAAGCATTAATTGCATTTTTGTTGCTTTTACATGTTCAAAGGCACTAAATTCTGTGACATTTGTGATTGTTGGAAAATTTCCTTAAAAAATGTTTTTTCGTTTTTAAATTTAAAACTTTTAATTTTGTTTTAAAAGCAAAAATTACCTGCTTCAAAAATGTTTTTCAATGAATTTTCTTCACTATTTGCAGCTCTTTGACAAAGTTTTCGTTTTTCAATCATTCTTCGATATGCTTCTTGCATGGAACCAATTAAAGTTGTTGTGGATGAATCCTGTGAAATCTAAAAATTTACATTTTATAAATTAATATTAATATTCGAAATAACCCGATTATTGAATATTGTTGCCATAACTTGTTGACAGGCATTTGCTTCAATGTTTGAACTCATTATTACACTATTTCGATCTTGAATTATCCCAAAATTATTCAAATTTGATGTTTGAAGTGATGGAATATCAGGGATTGAAAATGATATCGAGGTTGAAGTTGATGATGATAAAAGTGGTGGTGGTGATGGATGATTTGTATCAGGTTTAATTGCAGGTAATGGATCAAAACGATTTAATTGTACATCTAAAAGTGTGTTTATTTTAACAAATATTTCGGCTACAGTATGCTTGCTTACTTTCAGGACGCATTCCAACTTTTACACATTTTTCATATCGACAATATCGGCACAAACATCGGAGTTCTATAAAAAATCATATTTTTGATCTTTCAAAAAAAAAGAAAATTTTCAAACCTTTGCTTATTGCACAATGTTTATTACTTCTGCATGTGTATCTAAAACAAAAAAATTCAAAAGATATAAAAAACCATTCAAGACAAACCGCAATTTTAAAGCTACAGTTCTCCTAAAAAATGCTGCACATGCCCGACAACTTTCTGATCCAAAATGACTTCCTAAAACATATTCAAAATAGATATACAATAATTTATGCATTCTAAGATAAATATTACCGTTACTAACCCCACCACAAACTGAACAAATCATATTTAAATGAATTGATGAATCATTTTCTGAAGCCGACATTTTTTGATACTTTAAATTTTGCAAAGTAAAAAAAACTAAAATGAGTTGAATTCCGACAACTCTTTTTATTTTGTTGATAAAAAAATTTGGTTCTTTTTTTTATCAACAAGGACACTTCGAACTTTTGCATTTTCTTTTTTCCTTCATTGATAAAATTGAAACGAAATTAAACAATTGGAAAAACATATTTTTTTTTCATGTTCACAGAATTTTTTGTAGCAAAGATCAAAATTTTCAATATCAAAATCAATATTCGGTAAACTCCCCAAATTTTGTTTGAAAGTTCTACAGTAATCCAAAATCAACAAATTTATTATTCAAAACAAAAAACACAATAGAAAAAAAAGAATTTTTACATTAAAAAACCTCGACATTTTGAAGCACCACAATGGCAACGAACTTTTCGATCATAATTTGTATATCCATAATCCCATGTTAATTCTGTTCCAGCTTTAACTTCAGAAGCAGCAAAAAATGCCAAACATGGAAGTCGAAGATCATGAGTATCAGTAAAAACATTTTGAATGAACATATTCGGTTCGCAGGAATGATTATAAAATCTTCCAATATTTCCTTCTTCAAAGGCATCAACAATAAATGTAAGATCATCTTGAAAATATTCTGTCAATTGAATTCCTTCTTTTGGACCAGTAGATTGTGGCATATCAATTTCTAAAAAAGTGATATAGTAATTGTAAATATTGAAATATATCTAATAATACTTACCAACACCTTCATCCGGAATATCTAAACCTTTATCAAGTTTAACATTTTCAAAATCTTCAATTAAATCTGTCTCCGCATAATAAATGTCAGAATGTTTCAACTGTTCTGCCAAAGCATTATTAAGAATTTCACCAGAATATGTACTAATAAATGAACCTTTTGGAATATCAACCAATGTTCGAACACCCCAACCACTTTGTGGTGTTAAGAAAAGCTAAAAAAATACCTTAAAACCAATTCAACAGTATATTTAAATATTGTTACCTGTAATGGAATAACAACTTTTCGTTGTGCAACATAATTATTACATAAATTTCTTTTACAATGGCATAAATTATTACATTCATAAATTCCGGATTGAACTTTATAATCAACACAACCATTTTGATAAAGTGGATATGGAGCTTGAAGTTGATCATCTAATCTTGCATGTTCAGTATAAGTTAATTGTTGACAAGAACATTTTTTGGGATCAGAACAATCATCTATAATACAAAGTTAAGCATACTGTAGCTCATAAAAGCGAAAAGAAACAAACCTTTACATTCACAAAAGCAAACAGTTTGAAAAGCAAATTCTTGTAATAATTTACTAATATTTTCATCATGGGCATATCTTTTAGTATTATATACCATTTTAGGTTTACTACGTCCAAGATCAACTGCATTTACAACTGGAATTGGTACATCTTCCATTCCTTAAAAAAGTATTTATATGGTAATTTACGTTAATTACAAAGATACCGTACCTATTGCATAATCTGTATCAATCAAAGATTCAGGATAAAATTCTTTACAAAGTACTTCAGGTCGAATATTTGCATTAAAATTAAAATAAAAAATTGGAAGTTGTGATTCTGTTGCCTTAAAAATTTGAAAAAATTATCAATATCAAATATGTTTATCTCAAAATTTTACCCGAAGATATTCAGCAACTTGTTCAATTCGATGAAATGATGATCCACATGGTGCTTCATAAATGATATATCCTTTTGTATGCTTCTTTGCTGAATAAACAGCTGAATAAACTAATGTCTAAAAATTAGCTTTACATTACAGTAATCATTAAAACTACAAAAAAATCTGTGTACTTTTCGAGTCCATCCATTAACAATTGGAATAAAATATGGCGATTTTACTTTATCCCATGTTGCTTTGCCAATTTCTTTAATCTTTGAAGCATATTTTGATAAACATGTGGGACCATGTTTTTCATGTGGACTACGGTCAAAATGTCGATGCCATTCTGGAGCTTTTAATTCCATTCTTTTTACCTAAAATATACCATTCTACAGTATACCACTAACAAAAAAAACAATTAAATACTTTTTTAGCTTTTTCTTTCTTTTCTTTAATATCGTAATCATCATCATCAAATAATGTACCCCTTGAAATGACATCAACTTTCATTGAAGAAGTTGATTTTTTTGCTGTTGGAATTTTAATATCCCCACCACCACCTGATGTAGCTGTTGGTCCACCTGTGAATCGATTTCGTCGTTTTGTTCTTTTTTCATCTGGTGGATTGAGTTTTGTATTTGAGCCACGATAAACCCATTCATCAAAATGATTATGTTTATAGCATCGAAGATCTGTACATCCTCTTCCAGGTTCAGTATCAGTATTTCGATCAGTTTTATTGTATCGTAACAAAAATAAATCTCGATCAATATCCAAAATATTTGCTTGATAAACTTTACGATTATTAATAGCCTAAAAATATGGGATTACTGCACTTGCATATTTGTGAACGTGAAAAAGCTTACAGCAATAGTTGTACCAATATTATTTCCATGAATTGTTCGATTTGAATATAAATAATGCTTAAGAAATTCTTTTCTTCCAGCAGCTTTTAAATAATTTTCTGATGGCACAACAAAAAATTGTTCCGTATCCATTTTATTATCAATAGCTTGATCAAAATGTAAACGAACAAAATTTCGTGGAATATATGCTTCTTGATCACAATCAAAGAATACCTAAAATTTCAGAAATTTTAATAAACCAGAAGTAAAAATGTAAGAAAACTAACAAAATATTCTGAATTTGGATCTGATGAAGAATCTCGTCCAATCGTACCTGGCCACCATTGATTTGTAAAAAGTCTTTGCTCGGTACGATTTCGAGGTTTAAAAAATGCAATTACACGAGTTCCAATTGGTAAATCAATTTCTTTGCAAGCTTTTCCATAAGCTAATGAAGCCCGATTTACTTTTAATACTGTATTACTACCCATTTCTGCAGAATTTAGTTTAACATCAAATGTATTTTCATTGATAACCTAAAGTATTTATCCAAAAACTGTAACATTTGCAAAAAGCATACTTTTAAAATCTTTCCATATAAATAATTTTGTACATTATTTTTTGAAACCGAAACATACACTTCCATATCGGGTTTAACTTCTGGAAAAATCATATCAAAAAGTTGTTCACCCGTAGCTAATGGATAAATATTTCGAATTCGATTATTTTCCAAATCTTTAATATTATTCTTCAAATTTTCAACAGTCTAAAAGCATGACCATTAGTGGGAAACAGGATACTGTAATAAATCATACCTTTGTAGAATTAAATTTCATTAAATTATCAAAACTCATATCAAATTTATGTAAACTTTGCTAAAAAGATTAATCATAAAACATGTTTAAATAAAAGTAAAGTAGCTTACCAAAGGTTTATCAATGGCACTCGTACGTTCACGAATTTCTTTAACATCATTCATTGCAGCAGAAACAAATCGGATATCATTTAAACAACTACTTGCATGCATTTCTTCTTCTTCTAGCGCTAACATTGATTCAACAAGTAAACTTGGATTTAACATAAATAAATCAGTTTTTTCTTCAGCACAATTAAATGGTGTATTTAAAATTGATGCAGTTGGACGTGGATTATCCATATAAATATTAATCAAAGAAAGCGAAAGAAGTAGCTGAGAAACAGATATACAAAGACCATTGAGTGAACAAATGAAAATAGTTGTTGGTTCATCAACGGTTCGAATAAGTAATGCAAGATCAAGCAAAAGTGGTCGTTCAAGTTGAAATGTTTTAAAAATTCTTAATGGATAATTTTGTCTTAGATATTCATATCCTTCTAAAAATTTATCCCTTATCAATAATACAACAAAATGTTTATATACCTTTCATATATCTATCGCTAAAAACTTGTGCAATTACTCGCAACTCAACATTATTCTTCCTTGCAATTGCTTTTATACCATTTTTTGGATCTGAATAATCTTTAAAAATTTCTTCTGCAACTGTTGTCGGAATTTGTGCCATCTAAAAAAATGTATTGATAAACTTTATTAAAAAATTATTATAAACAAACTTCAGAAAAATCTGAATCTAATTTTGTTGCTTCATTATATAAATTTCGGATTTTTTGTTTTACATTCTGAAATTCATTTGCCGATAACTCTTTTATCAGCAAAGGTAATTGATCTTCCATTATTAATTTGAATAACAATAAAAAGATGCTGAAAAGTTAATAATAAAAAAGTAGAGTTTTAAAAAAGCCAATATGATATTGGCAATATCTTTTTTCAAAAAAAAACTTCATAAGTTTTTGTCAAAAAGGAACACAAACGCATTAATACCGTAACTGGGAAAGGTGTTCTCGCAGATGCCGAAAATCGTGAAAAGCAAAAGTTGCACATTTGTTGGCAAGGCTTGTTACAGTTTTCTACACCATTTTTATCACTGTAAATTTTAAAAAATATCATTTTCAAATTTAATAATGAACTTTACTTCTGAATTTTGTGTTTAACGTGTCATCCTATAGTATATCCTATATAGATAAATTTATCAAAGCATATCAACCTTTCTAGGACTAGCTTGAATCATAATCACCTTTGAGCTTTTTAATATCGATTGCATCTAATTTCTTTTCTTTAATAATATTAAATCTCATTAAATTTAATGAGATCAGACTTCAAATGCTTTCCGTCATTACAATAGTTTACACAAGGATCTTTTATGTTTACCCTTATAAAGCAACAAAAAAATATATAAAATAAAACAAGTGACAGACACTCCGGAAAGAATAGATTGGAGAAGAAGAAAAAATCAATAAGACCCGAATCGGGATATTATAGCAAAAAATTCTAGAAAACATTACAAATAAAAATAAACCGGTCAAAAGAAGGGTAAAATAACAGGAAAGAGTGTCAATTTTATATAAATTATACAAAGACATATATATTATTAAAAACCGTCAGGTCGCTTTTCAGAATTTTTCTTGCAAGAATCTTCAGCATTTTTGTAAAACTTCTTTTTATCTGTTTGATATTCTTCAGCAAGATCAGCACGAAGTGGATGTTCGAGATCAGGTTCCATAATAAGTGACAATAAGCAATGCAAAACTAAAAAAATTGATGTTATTATTCATGCAATAATTTATAAAAGCAAGACAAACCTTGTTCCGCACGAGTAGCTGGCTTCCAATGATCAGGACTAATAATTCCAAGACAAACATTTCCCTTTTCATCAACATTTGGATGATAAATTTTGGTTAAAAAGTTAAGCTTTGGTGGCTTGAATGGATATTCAGGTGGAAAATCAATAGCTATTTTGAACACACCTTTATGATATGGCTCCTTGTTAGGCATTAATAAAATTTCCCAATGAAGAATATTCTTTTCATCAATGGCCAAAGGCTTATAAAGTGCATCTTTTGCACCCATAACATCTTTGAGTTCCTATAAAAAGTAAACACTAAATAAATATCATCATCAAAAATAAAAAGAAAAGTAAACATACCATTTGAAGCCGACGACTATAAGACCCCATTTTTGCCTTTCAGCCTTGATGGACCTACAATTGAAACCAATTTAAAAAATAAATAAAGCTATAAAATCAATAACAAATTCATTACACGAAACCATACAATCAAATATATGAATCAGCAATAAAAGAAAAAAGTAATGTAATGAATGATAACCAAAAAATGTTTAAGAACATTGAATGGCGAGAGAGAAAACAAGAAGGAACGATAAAAAAAAGTCGTGGCTTATATTAGAAGTTTGGAAGAGAGTTCAATGTCAGAGAGAGGGCTTCCCGCGGGCTAAAAAATGAAAAGGAAGAGTGTTTTTTTTTTGCTTTTTTTCGGCTCTTCCAAAACAAAATAAAGCAAACTCCGCCTTTTCACCAGTGTTTTGTTCTTGCATTTTGCACACATGAAATATTTAAAAAACAGATAGAGAATCGTTTTAAGATTGATAATCTCCTTTTTATTTTAAAATTTTTATCAAAACCACTTCGAGCTTTACAAACCGATTGTAAAAAAGCGTTCACAAGCAGGAACCATAACAACATTTAAAAAATTACAGACAAGAAAAAAAGGTAAGTTACGCAAGGCAGCAATTAAAATGCTTATATAATTTTTTCTGTAAACATTCAAATACATATTTTTACAAATCTTTATGAACGATAATAATAATTGTATCCTACACATATAAATCAATTGTTTATAATCACAAAATATAAGTCATTTGTTTAAAAAAAACATTGACAACTAAATGTTCCATCATCATCTAATGTTCTTCTTTACGCATAAGAAAGCCGGGAACAAATCCAGAAGATTTTGTACGTTCAGTCTTTTCTGCTTCAATTTCATCAAGATAAGGCTTGAGATAAAAAGTTTCCTGCAAATTTAGCAGCGTTAAAATTAGAACAACAAGACAGTAATTAACGTACATCATTCCAATTTGTCCATTGATCCTTTGGTAAAATTTCGTTATGCATAGCAAGAGTATGAGCACGAGAAAGACGCATTTTACGTTGATCAAAAAGCCATGGTTCTTTAAGATTTAAACGTCGAAGAGCTTCTGTAACTTCAGGAGCAGGTTCGTAATATTGATCATGCCAAAGAAGACCTTAATTTTTTAATAATTTTATTTGTTCTAACATAATAGCTAACTTACCATATTCTCTTCCTCCCCAAAGATGTTGCCATGAAATATAACGCATATATTTGAAAGCAGAATCTAAAATATTTCGATAAACAGTATATTGACAGATTTTAAAGCTCAAAATAAAAGGGCAACAGACATGCCAATTTCTATTTGCTGTGTAATGGTAACAAAGATATGAACAAAAACTTACTGTTATATGCCCATTTGACGTTATTGGCAGCAGCTGGAGCAACTTTCCAAGACATTGTTACTAAAAATGCAAAAGTTAATAAAGATAAAAGGCTTTTTGATAGCGTATTTGATTCAATTGATTACGATAAAGTTATAACAACATCCACAAAATGTTTGTTGAAAATGTTTTACATGAGGCATTCGTGTTAAGAGTTCTCGAAGTAACATTTTTTTGGTTACTTTTTGATAAAGTTCAATCAAAAAAAATTTATTAAATGTTTTTAATGTTGTAATTGTTGTATTATTGTTATTGTTTAAACTGCTTTTACTTTAGGAATAGATTATTAGTGTTGTACACAAAAAAAAGTTTTTTATCTTAAAAAAAAAGAATAAATCTTTTATGCTTTGTCATCGTCTGCTTTTTCTAAAATTTGGAAGAGAGTTCAATGCCGCCGCTTCGCGCATTTCATTCTTTTCATCTCGTGTCTTTCGAGAAAAGTCGTGTTTATTATCGTTGAGTAAGAGATTTTTAATATTTAATTCAAATTCATTCATTCTATTGTTTTCTTTTTAGCTTCTACTGACTCGGTTAATCAAAGGACAATGGCGGCTGCTCCACCTGAATCAACTTTAATTAATCCTGAAAATTTATTCTTTCCATTCAAAGATCATATGCCAAAAGAACCTACTCAACAAGTAGAATTTTTAAAGAAATATCCTGAATATGATGGAAGAAATATTTTAATTGCTATTCTTGATACTGGTGTTGATCCGTCTTGCCCAGGATTACAAAAAACTTCAACTGGCCTTCCAAAAGTTGTTGATTGTGTTGATTTAAGTGGTGCTGGAGATGTTGATACTTCAACCGTCAAAACTGCTAACCCTGATGGAACTGTTATTGGACTGACTGGACGAAAATTAAAGATACCAGATTCATGGAAGAATCCATCTGGTAAATGGCATTTGGGAATTAAACCTATTTATGAATTGTATCCTAAAAGTACTAAAAAGCTCGTTAATGTTAGTCTCCTTATTTTGGATACTTCCGATTACTGTAATATATGTATTTAGGCAGAAAAAGAAGAAGTTGATCGTCAAGCTCATAAAATGAGTATTGCGGATGTTATGAGACAAATTGGTAAACATGAAACAGAAGTTGGTGGAACATCTGATAAATTAGCTGATAAAGAAGATCGTGAAAATTTAAATTATCAACTTGAATATCTTAAAAAGGTTGAAAAGGATCCAATTGGATCTCCTGTTGCTGATTGCATTGTTTGGTTTGATGGTGAAAAATGGAGGTTGGTCTGAACATTTCTTGTACAATAATCTGATATCATAACATTTGTAGAGCTTGTGTTGATACATCATATCGTGGTCGTTTAAATCTTGCAAAAGTTTTAACAAATTTTCGTGACGAATATGAACATGCAATTCTTTCGGATCGTGATATGATAACATATTGTGTAACGATTCATAATCAAGGAAATTTATTAGAAATTTGTGTTCCTGGATCTCATGGTAGTCATGTTGCACATATTGCTGCTGGACATTTTCCTGATGAACCTGAAAAAGATGGCTTAGCACCTGGGGCTCAAATTGTTTCAATGTGTATTGGTGATTCCAGACTTGATTCAATGGAAACTGGACAAGCTTTAACTAGAGCAGTAAGTTTTATTTCAAAAATGGACTTAAAAGATTACGGTACTTTTAGTTCAATAAATGTATTGAAATGGGCGTTGATATTGTAAATTATTCATTTGGTGAAACTTCTGCGTTTCCTGAATCTGGGTATGATTAAAATATTTACCGTAACCGTATTCATCCATTTTAAATATTTAGTGAAATTAATAAAGCATTGAAAGAAATGGTTAATAAGCATGGAATTATTTTTGTATCATCTGCCGGAAACAATGGTCCAGCTCTTTCTTCTTCTGGTTCTCCTGGTTCAACAAATAGTGCTTGTATTGGTGTAGGAGCGTATCTTACTAAAGAGATGATGAAATCAATGTACAGTGCTCGTGAAGTTATTGATCCAACAATGTATATCTGGAGCTCGAGAGGTCCAAATTTTTCTGGTGATATGGGTGTTTCAATTTCAGCTCCTGGTGCTGCTGTAACTGGTGTTCCAAAGCATTGCTTAAAATCGAAAGAATTAATGAATGGCACATCAATGTCATCACCGAATGCTTGTGGTACAATTGCTTGTTTATTGAGTGCTTTAAAAGATAATTCTATTCCAATTTCACCATTTCGTATTCGTCTTGCCCTTCAAAATACTGCTCATCAACCAAAGGAAGGTTACCATGATGCTTTCTCTCTTGGCTGTGGACTTGTACAGGTCGATTCTGCGTTTGAATTTTGTAAAAATTCACTTTCAAGTATTCCAATAAATATTACTGCTATTCAAAATCAAGTTCAAGATGGAAAGTCTGGTATTTCACGTGGTGTATATCTTCGTGAAGCATGGGAAACTAGAATTCCTCGAGAAATTGCCATTAATGTTGTCACAAAATTCAAACCTCTTTCAAGTTTGTTTTTTTTTAAAGGAAACATTTTTTTGATCTTCGTTCTTTTTTAGATCATGAAGAACGAATAAATTTTGATCGTAGTTTGCTATTAAAACTTGCACCAGGTGGTGAAAAATTTGTTAAACATCCAGAATTTTTAAATTTACCTACTGGTACTTTTTCAATTCACCTTGATGCTACAAATCTTGAACGTGGTATTGTTCATCACACAGAAATTGTTGGAGTTGATCCTAAATGTCCATCATTGGGTCCTATTTTCCGTCTTCCAATTACTGTAATCGTTCCAAAAGAAGTTACTGAAGCCGAAAATTATGAAATAAAACGAACATTAAAGCTTGAACCTGCTGTTCCAAATCATTTCTTTGTTCAAGCCCCTCTTGGAGCTTCTTATGCTATTCTTAAACTTCAATCACGTGAAAAAGATAATGTTGCCCAAGTTTTGGCTCATATTGTTCGACATATGGATCATGTAGCATTACGAAATGTTGAAATTGAAAAATTAATAAATCTTCATCCAGACTCTGAAGAATTTGCAATTCCATTTTCTGTTTATCCTGGTCGAACTTTGGAAATCTGCCTTGCAAAAGGCTGGAAGAATTTTGGATCTGCTGTAATTGAAACAAATCTCAAATTTTATGGTTTCACTGTTAATCCATTACTTTTGTCATCTGCAAATTTTGCAAATCGAATTGATTTTGTTAATTCTCTTCGTTTTTCAAAACTAAAACCTGCTTTAAATTTTGATGGATTGCATCAACCAATTGTTCCAAATGATTCAAAGATTGAACCACTTGGTGAAAGAGATGTTTTTTATGGTGGAAAACAAATATTCCGGTTACTTTCGACTTTCAGCTTGAATGGTAAAACACCTTTTTCATATGTTTTAAGTGTAATTTTTTAAATTTTAGTTCCTAAAAGTACTGAATACACTTTTGCTCTTCATGGAGTTACCGATTATCTTTATGAATCTCCAATTGATTGCGTATTATTTCAAATTTTCAGTGAATCAAAGAAACATGTTCATACTTGTGGAAGTTTTCCTGATAGAGTAAGTTTTTTTTCTTGTATCTAATCTGTTTATCTATAATCTTTTAGTACAAAGTAACACTTGAAAAAGGTGATTATATTATTCAGGCACAATTGCGTCATGCAAATAATGATTTTCTTGAAAAGTTACGTGATGGAGTTTTAATTGCAAAGCAAAAGATTGCTGTTCCTGTTGAATTATACAAAAATCCAGATTCTGCATTGAAACGTGAAGGTCTTAAAGTTGCGTTAGAACCATATCAAGTTGGACAACGTGGTGTTGTTTATGCTGGTACATTACCTGAAGATAAACTTCCAAAGACTTATCCTGCTGGATCATATCTTACTGGTGCATTTACACTTTTATCAGATGAAAATCAAAACAAAGTCTCTTCAACTCGATCAACATATTTCTTGGTTAGTGCACCTGCAAAGAAACAAAGCAAAGCCCTTTCTACCGTAACCATTGAAGCTAAGAAAGACAAAGAAGATAAAAAGTCAAAAGAAAATGGAATAAATGGTGCTGAAAAAGAAATGAAAGGTGGGCTACCGTAATCCCTTTTGCATTATATGTTTGATTTATTTTTTTAGAAGCAATACGTGATGTTGAAATTAAATTTCTTTCAAAATTAACTGATCAAACTCAAGCTTCTGCATTGTATGAAAAACTTTTTGCTGAATATCCAACTCATCTTCCATTACTTTTGGCACAAATTGAACGTCTTTCAAAAAAGCGAGATATCACGGAATTACAGAAAGTTGTCAATGAGCTTTTGGATGTTGCTAAACCGGACGAAGTTTTGAAATTTTATGGTGGTAAAACTGAGCTTATTGAAGAAGATGCAAAACTATCAAGTGAAATGGATAAACGTAAAGCTGCAATTGTTGAAGCATTGTTTGCAAAAACAAATTTATTATTGGATGAACATATTAAAATTAGTAGTCAAGATATTCCAAAAGTTTTTCGTGAAGGGATTCAACTTCCAAAGAATGATAAATCAAAACCAAAATCCAATGAAAAAAATATTGGTAGTTCACCAGCTGCAACAGCAAGCTCTTCATCAACAACATCTGTCACTTCAGCAACAACAACTACAAAAGAAGATGCTGCCAATGTTGAATCTGATATGATTGCAATTGAAAATGAAACTTCAAAGCAACCTCGTGATGCTGCATCTCCACTTGTTGAGCCTTCAGAATCTCAAAGAATCTCATTATCTGATGCAAATCAAGCTTTTCGTGAATTTATTCGTTGGGTTGAACCTACAGATGAAAAAGGTTTATTAGTTACTGCTAAACATGCTGTTGCTTCTGCCCGATATGGAACAGCTCTTAGATGTCTCAATAAAATTATTGAAGAAAAGCCAACTAGTGCTGGATATCTTTCAATTGAACGTGCAATTATCGATGTAAGTTTTTCTTCTAAATTTATAAAAGATTTTTAAATATAATATATTTTTTAGCTTCTTGATCAATTGGGATGGGTTCATTTGGCAGCAAAACAACGCAATGTGGTTCTAGTCAAACATAGAAGTGCATATCGTCCATTTTAGATTTCTATTTAACTAATATTATTTTAATTAATTCTTGTGAAATATTTGAATGCATTTAAATATTTTAAAATAAAATAAAACTTATTGCTGTATTTTTTGAAAAATGTGTTTTGAAATTGCTTAAAATTTTAACTTGACTTTTTTGAAAGTTTGAAAAAGAACAAAAAAAAGGAGTAAACAAAGGTACGTATTTTTATAAGCTCATCTTTCTTCAAAGTGTCAAAAAAGGGAAACAACTTTTTCGTCCATTCAAAGCAGTCACTCAATAAACATCACGATAAAATAGGAAAAAACGGAAAATGAATGATAAGAGAGAAATGGAAAAAAGATACGAGACTTGTATTTTTTTATTGACCGCTAAAAGTTGAAAGATTTCAGCATAATTTTATTTCGAACAAACAGTGATGTCCTATGATTAAGTTTTTTCATTTTAATCGTTTTTAATAGTATGATTAAAATTTTTAATCAATCGACGAAACTGCTCCAACGATTTTTCGTTTTGTTTTTTTCTTTTTGGAAAAAATATAAGCTTGGTATTTTTCCAGGGTCGATGTGATCACGGTCATGGTCCTTCTTTTTTTCTCATTCCGTTTTTTTGTTGATTGTTTTAAAACTACAACTTTAAATTCAATGATAACGAAACTTTTGTGCAAAAACAGTCTTTTTTTGACATTTTTTGATCAATAAAAGCTGATATCTTTTAATTTATTTCACTTCTACCGTACTAATCCCAA
The DNA here is from genome assembly GCA_901766855.1 of Panagrolaimus sp. ES5. Classification (NCBI taxonomy): domain Eukaryota; kingdom Metazoa; phylum Nematoda; class Chromadorea; order Rhabditida; family Panagrolaimidae; genus Panagrolaimus; species Panagrolaimus sp. ES5. The sequence continues at coordinate 1,244 of CABFKO010024727.1, read as the reverse complement.
CAGAACCTTTGATATTTTTTTTATTTTATAAAATTATTTTTACTTTTTCAGAAAATGACCCCTAAAATTCACGTGATTTAAATAATTTTTGAACCGTTAAAATTTCAGAATATTATTTCAATATCCATTTTTAAAATCAAGTATGAATGTTATAAAAAAGTTAATCCCCCAAACAAATCCTCGTCCACAAAATTATCATCATTATGTTTGCTTTGGTAATATGCACGTGAAGGTTTGTTAATTTCATATCAAAAAAATAATCTAACTACAGTAACCCAAAAATATTTAGTTTGCAACATTTATAATTATTATTATTCGTTTATGCATTACCGTACTCTCAGCATATTATTTTATGACAGGGCATGTTTTTTACAGACATAAATTAGATATAATTTATGATTGTATTGAACTTTTGGTATTAATCTTTTTAATTATTGGATATATTAAAGAAGATTCAAAATTGACATGGCCATATATGGCTATTGAAGTATGTCCCACTATAAGGAGATTTGATAAATCCAAAATCCTTGATTTCAGTTTACATGGCTTATATTGGTTTTAATTATATATGCAATTTCAATTACAGCAATAATTTCTCCAGCACGATTTTCTGGATGGTGGACATATCAAGATAAAATAGTTTCAGAATCATCAAAAATTCGAAAATATGCTTTTCGAACTTGCATTGAAGCTGCAATTGCTGCAGCACTTTGTGCATTTGAAATTTCAATCCTTCTTGCATGTAATCGATATTTTGATGATGAAAAAGCTCGAAAAAAAGATTTACGTGAACGTCCAATTATTCTTAATCAAGATGGCCCTGATGGTGGTGCACAACATCAAAATAGTGCTATCATTGATATGGAACCTGTTTTAAATACTACTACCGTATCCGTTAATCAACAACCACAAAATCGAGGATTTGCAAATCCAAATTTTTCTTTGGTTGATAGTGATGATGAAAATGATCATGATCATGATTGGCATTCAAAAGATAGAAAAGCTAATATTCTTGCTTAAAATTTTTAATAAAAAGTTTCTGAGATCAATGGATTGATTTCCGTAAAAAATAAATATATTTTATCAAAAAAGAAACCAATTTCACAATTTTAAGCCAACTAAAAATAAAATATTTCCCAAAACACCGTAACCCATTTCCCAAATTTTGCAATACCGATAAAAAAAGACTAATATTTTTATATAAAAAACATACAAGTAAAAGTGAAGAGAAAAAATATATAATA
>CABFKO010024705.1:0-22161 GCA_901766855.1 Panagrolaimus sp. ES5 | reverse complement strand
TTAAATTATTACTTATTATTTTAATTAATTATTAATGCAACAAAAAAGTATGTACATATATAAAAGCATATTTGGAAGATACCATGAATCATTTTTTGTCCATAAAATTTTCTTAGCCCCTGCTGCTACAACTCATACAGAATAGAAAAGCAGAAGCAATATTATTACCAACTCCAATATTTCCAGGTTCAACATATCCTCCTGGTAGCATGCCTTGATTTGGTCGTGCGATAGGATAATTACCAATATAGAGGTTACTGTATTGATTGTAATTATATGGATAATTGCTGGGATAATTTGAATAACCATAAGGTTGACTTAAAGCGTAATTTTGTTGATAAGGATAACTATTGTAACCCTTTGATCCATCATACCCGTAAGGATATGAACTAATATAAGCTTCAGCTGGGAAAATAAAACACAATGCAGCTACAACAATATGAAAAAACATAATTTCGTCTTAAATGGTGATATTTAAAATGCAATAATAAAAAAAGGTTTACAAAAAAACGTATGTTTAACATATTTTTTTCAAACCTTCCTTTTATTCCGAAAAAATTTTGTGTTGACCTCTTTAATCGAAGGGAAAAACGCCCGCCTTTAGAAAAAAAGGAAAGTCTTGAAAGAAAAGGGAAAACGCAATAAAAAAATTGTTTAAGAAAATGGAAAATTAAAGCTACAAAGTTTTTTATTTGTGTTTTACTCCATGTAATTGGAGAAACAAGAAATGTAACAAACAAAAGCATAATTCGAAAAATAACACCTTTTTTGGTGTATTTGAACTTGATGATTTTTTTTTGTTCCGCTTCCCTTTTATTTTTTTCAGTTTGTTAACATCAGAAAAAGAATTCAGCCACGAAAAAATTACGGGAATTACTAATTCGGTTTAATTAAAGGTGCATCATCATCTTTCACATTTAATTAATTTCAAAACTTTATTTTGAATACACATATTTTTATGTTTAAAAAGGAAGTTTTTAAAGAAATTTGTGGCAAATAGATAGTCATAATTTTTTAATGCATTAGCTCTTTACTATTATAAGTTTCATATTTTTTAATAAATAAATAACAAAGAAAAAACATTATAAATGCCATTAATATTTTAAAAATTAAACATCAACCGAGTAATTTTTTAATTCTGTAAAAACCTCGAGAAAGAATGCTGATGACGAATTAAGGCGAAGCATATCAGAGCTATGAGTATTAATAATATCAACACAACGATTCCAAAATTTGTTTCGATCCTGAAAAAAAATATATACATATTATTTTTTTAATTGTGTAAAAAAGTTTTACTTCATTGTCACCAATAAAAGGCTTTAATGGATACGAAATTTCATTTCCCATATATGAATAACTAATATATAAACATGTAAGCACCATTGATTGCAAATCTTCAACACTTCTCATATGATCAACTTCTTTATCTAGTCGATCACGAATAAGCATATAAACAAATACCAAATTTGCAGGATTTATAAATGCAACATCTTGCCATCCCTAAAAAATACGATTTATTGCCAATCAGAAAGACATAGCTGTAAAAAAAATATTTCCAAAAATTAAAATACCTGAAGCATAAGTGACCGATCAACAGTTCTCATCCACATAACAAAATCTGCAGCTTCAAAATGATGCATACAACATTTATGAGCAATAAAATGTCCAAGACCCCGTAATAGTTCTGATGTCGAAGCTTGAATAACTGTTTTTTTACAAGTATTTTGGCAAATTTCGTCAACGGAACGTGAAGATGGTGGAGGAAGTATAGCATTTTTAAGTTCAATAGATTTTGAGCTTCCCATTGATTTAAAACGTTTTTGCGCGGCATTAATCCCTTGCATCATAATAAGTGGGGCTTCATGAATTTTTTGTTTTCCGTTAATTTTTGTTGTTGCTTTATGAGTTGGTGACATTGGAGTTCTAGCTTTTGGACCAACTGGACTGCTTATATTATTATTGTTATTATTATTTGCAAAATCCTAAAAGATAAAACCGTATGAATTTTGTTCTAAATTTTGACAAAACAAACTTGTTTATCCAAAGACAAATTCTTCCTCAAATCCTCTCTTATACTGTACATATTTGAAAAAACGGTTGTTGGCCTATCTGTATGTGGGGGATAAATTCCTGTTGAATGATGATTTCCATTTTTAATATATTCTTTTGATTTTGACCCTTTTTTTGAAGATAATCCCGTAATATTTGCACAATTTCCATTACTTCTTATATTATAATTATTATCAATTTTAATATCAGTTTGTGGTAAATTTTTAAAGCTTTTATTATTATTGTTGTTGTTATTATTATTATAATTATTATTTGAATTTTGATCATATGTTGATCGTGGAAGTGCTGAAGTTGATGAAGCAGAAATATTTGAATCATGTGAACGGCTCATAATAAATCGGCTACTATTCATCGTTGTTGAAGGTTTATTAGAAGTACAATTTTTTTGTAGTTCTTTATTACTACTACTTCCTCTAGTATTACTTCCTCTTCGAATATTATTATTATGATTATTTGATGAATGTGTTTCATTATTATTATTAAAATTATTATTATGGCTTTCTCCACTGCTACTTAAATGAAATGAAAATGGTGGAAATACATGTGCAGAAGCAGCAGCAGATTTTCTTGCAAAATTCCAACCAGTAACAAACATTGAATTATGTTTTTTTCCATTACTGCTTGAAGAACTACTACCTGAGGAACTACGATATAATGATGCGGAAGGGGGGCCAACATCAGTTCCAGTTGTAAATAAATGATTACATACAGATGTTGATGGAGCTGTTGAACCAGATGGTGAACTCAATGTTCCTCCCATAATTATTAATTATAATAATTGAATAATTATTCTGCAGATAAAAGTATTTAAAAAATATATATAAAAGAAGGCGGAAGTGGTGATTACTTTGATTAAGCAATAAAATAAGGCATTATTTCTTTTTTGTGTGTGTTGGGGTGGAAGCACTCGGGAATAGCAACAATATATATAAATATATAAAGTAGTTGCTGAATGAGACGACACCAAAAGCTGCTTCAAAAAATGCTTGTCACATCTCGAAAGTCAATCTAAAATCAACTTTTTTCATCTTCTTCAATGCTTATTTTAACTGAAGCATGAGATATTAAAATGCCAGTAACACGTCAAAAAAGTTTTCAAAAAAATTGAAAAATAAAAAAAAGAAGGAAAAAAGTTTTGAAGGGGATAACGGGAAAAGTATAGAAGCATGTTGTTCCTTCACCCACGAAAACGAAAAATAAAACGACAACATGAAGAACGACACCATTGCTGCATCAGAAGAGGGCACACGCATTTTTGGCAGATTGTTTTGGGGAAGAATAAAAAGAAAGAGAAAACACAAAAATAAGATGCTTGCAAGTAGTAGTAGCAAAATGCTGTAATATTACTAAAGCCCCCATTGCAGCATCCATGAACTCGGCAGACGAAAAAAGAGGGGTCCTTTTTTTAGTTATCCCTCATTTCCTTTTTTTTCTTGCCCCGCGGTCACGATATAAAAGAAGAAAAAAAATGCTTTTGGCTTCAATTTCATGGCACAAAAAAGAGACATGTAAAAGACTGATGAGCATGAAGACGGCGCAATTTCCGAAAAAATGCTGATAGAGAACAAGGAACCTAAACTAAGAAGAATTAGAGTTTGTCGCACATTTATTTTGCTTCGATTGTTTTGGAATAAAGTTAATACTACAGAAAATTCTTTCTTTTTTCTATTTAAGAGGAACGGCGAGTAATAGATATATAGCAGATATTTTCAAATCACTTACCACAAACACTGAAAAAATTAAGTTTAAATGGATACTTAACAAATTTAGTTGTTTAGACAAAAAAAAGAACTTTAACCTTAAAACTTTTAACGAAATTTTAAAAAAGTGGAGTTGGACAAAAACAGAAAATAAGAAAAGTTACAGACAACTTTTTAAAAATAGTGGGAAAAACTGCAAGCCAATATAGAAAAGTTTAAGTTTTAAATGAAAACAAAGAAAGGCTTTAAGCATAAAGAAAAAAGTGCCATTTAAGTTAAACAATTGAAAGCAGACAATGGATGGATAAAAAGAGTGAAAAAACACGCAAATTGTTTGAGTTTCAAATAAGGTAGAGAAAAATAATGATGACGTAAAAGATTTTTTTTAAAAAAGCGGAAATTATAAAAGGAAGAAGATTCGTTTATCCTTCAAAAAAGTAAAAGCAGAAGCTATTCCCGAATTGAAAAATGTGTTAAAAAGCAACAAAAATTAAATAGCAAAAAAAGAGAAAGAAGCAAAAGTGAAAAACAGTCAATGACAATTTCATCAAATGTGAAGCTTTAAATGCAGATTTATTTAAAGCATTTTTTCTAGGATATTCTTTTTCTTTTCTTTTTTTTTAGAATTGACGGAAGTTAAAAAATTGTGCATGAAAAATTTAAATTAAATGTGATTTTAAAAATGCAATAAGTTTAAGAGGAAAAAAATTATGCTTTTAAAAAAGATAGGAAATGAAAACAGATATTTATTTATTCGTCATGGAAAAAAAAGAATTTCAGTATTTTTTTTATCAAAATTGATGTATTTTACATTAATTTTGACCGGAAGTTGCCTCACAAGAAGGAGACACACAAAAATGTAAAAAAAGGGATTACGAAACAAAACATATGAATGAAAAGATAAAACAAAAAAGATCTTAAAGTCGGCATCTTTTTTGTTAGATCTTTAACCTTTTAAAAAAGGGCATTTTTTACAAACAATCCCTAAAAAGAATACATTTTTAAATTTAAACTTTCAATTAAAAGTCAAGTAATAGCCGATAGCAGGGAAACTTTTTTCTGGAGCTAAATTATTGCAAACATTGATGGGTTGCTCCTCGTTAATACTAATCTTAAATGATGATGGTGGTAGTGGTAGTAGTAATACGCATGCGTTACATTTCTTTTTTAAAATTCCCTTTAGACTATACTTTTTTTTCTCTCTTTCATTTTTTAATGCCAATGGCTATGACGGAACCTAGTAGAAACCGGCACACAAAAGAAATAGAAGAGAGAGAAAAAAAATAACGACAAAAGAAAAGCCTTTGCTGCGTTAAAGCTTTGTCGCTCATGGAATAACAAGCAAAGCTAAAAGGGAAGAAGAAGAAAAAGAGGGCAAAAAAGAACCCAAAAAAAGGAGTGCTTTGGCTTTTTTTCTTTCTCGCCCTTTTACTAAGTCATGAGCCATTCAGCTTTTTGTGCCCAGCGGCTTTCCTCTTTTTTTCTCGTCTATGAAAGGAAGGCAAGCAAGCTACTGCGCATTCAACATTAAGCATTGGAGACACATCATTCACTTTTAAAATGAAAAAAAAGAAGTGTTTTCTGCAAATGCTTTTGAAATGACAAAAAAAACTAACCAATTTTTAAAGTATCCTCCTCAGTCACAGATTGTTTCAGAAACTAAAAAGAAGCAATGGCATCTCAAGAATTCTTTTTGTATGCTGCGAAATTTTTTGGTCATTCCAAAATAGTGTTTTGAAATATCCATTTCCTTTAGCATTATAATTTATGCAAGGATAACAAACATTTTATTTTTTTTCCTCTCAAGAATTTACAAGTGGACATGCAGCAGGAAGAAGAAAAAAATGGTTAAGAAAAACTTGACGACAAACAAATGATGTTCTATCATGGAAATAAAAATCTATAAATACAGTATACTTAAAATCTCTGTCAATTATCACCATATGTTTTAAACCCATTAATTTTACTTTCTTTCAATCTCCCCAAGAGATTGAAACGAAACATCACTTGTTATCTTGGAAGAAAAATGGGGTTTCAAAAACCCAAATTCAAAGACGTCATTTTCTTTCTTTTTTGTTCTTTTTTAAAAAAATATTCATAAAACACGATACCCTGTGGTGAAAAAAAGTTTTTGCTTTTAAACGGCATTAAAAATATGTTTTTATAAAATTCAAAATCAACAAACAATTTGCACAATAAACCTAACAATTCTAATACCTAATTATTTATTTTCAACTAAAAAAGTAAACGGAATCTTTGACTTGAGAAATATCCAAATCACCAAATTTAAATGAAGGAGTTAATTGCTGAATATTTTTATTAGCCGTATCTTCATCCATTTTTCTTAAAAGAGCTGGTGGAAGACATTTTTCTCTCATTTCCTAAAAGAATAATCAATGTTTAAAAAAGTTAAAACATACGGAAAACAAACCATTGCTAATTTTTCAATTATAGGTTGCGTATACATTTCAATGAATTGATCTCGACAAATTTTATTCATTGCATCAACGGTTGATGCATGCGTCCAAAAGCAATCATGAATAGCAGCAAATGTAATTCCTTGTTTTCGACAATGAAGTGTTGTTAACATCATATGTGTAGAATCTAATGAATGAACAAAATTTGGTGGAAATGCATTTACTTGTTTATCATCACTAGGTAAAAGAACAACTTTTTGAAGCTTTGATTTTGTTTTAATATACGGTTGCATAACAGGCATTCCAAGTGGAGTTGTCCATTCTACTGGCCTCTTTAAACTATTACACATTTTTGCAACATCCCGAAGCCAATCTTTAATTTGCATAGAAACTTCAAAAGCTTCATGTAAAGATGAAAATGTACGTTCAGTCAAATAAGCAGCAAATTCAACAATCTAAAATTAACGAAGATTTTTTAAAAAGCGTTTGAATAAATAACTTACATGTTCTTCATCTTTTCCAAGAGCTTTTAATTGCTTTTTGATTTGTGACCTTGCGCCATATTCTGTAACTCCATATACTGTAGTCATAACCGTTTGTTTTACAACTTTTCGTGGCACAGGTTCAGGTAATGCAGCACGAAGTTCTAATGCAATGTTATGAAACTTTGATGTTTCATCTTGTTCATCTTCAATTCTTTTTTCTTCAACACGCGCGGCAACAGTTGAATAGATATCTGCCGGTTTATCAGCTGGACAGAGATTAACTTCTAATGCACCTTGTAAGTCACGACCCAAAGCAGCATAATGTTGTAAACCATTGCAAGAACCATCTTGATGAATCGGCAAATGACTTACAAAATCTTCTGGATTTTCCAATTTTAATGCATCTCTCAATTCTTTACAAGCAGCTAAAGTTTGCCATGGATCATCAGATTCGAGCCACCATCTTTTACCATTCAATGGATTATTTGCAGAATCAAGAATATCTTCAAGATGCTCGTCAAAGTATTGAATTCTTTCAAGAATGGATTTCTTCTTTAATAATCCAGTAATATTTACCACGTGAAGTTTTAACCAATATAAGCCACGCTTTCCAAGACGCTTGCCTTTTGCAAATTTAAGAACACATCGATTAATATCATCACCCATATGATTCAAATTTGGTGAAATAGGATAAACTCGACCACGAAAATCCATATTATGGGGGAAAAATAATACATCATTACGGTAATGACGTGCTAATGCAACTCGATATCGAAGCCAAGCCCATAAAGAGTTCATTTCATTTCTAAAAAAGAAGCAATAATTTATGAAACAATAATTTAAAGATACGAACTTATTTTTTGTTACTTCATTTTTTTCTTTATAAAACTTTCTCCATTCTTCAGTAGTAATTTCTGTAGCATTAGCATTTTCACCAAAAATATCAGCAAAATCAGGAATAATAAAAGTTCCAGCGTGAAGTGGAACGCTTAATTTTGACAAAAATTCTTCTTGAGTTTTATCATTTCCCATTTTGAAAATTTCAGTAAGCACATCTAACATTTCACCATTAATAATCCATGGAGTTGAACCAAGATCATTTAATGCATCAAAAACAGGTCGAGCCATTTCATCCGATGTTAATCTGATATCAAATTCTTTGCAAACATTCACATCTTTGAAAGCTTCAGATAGTCGAATAACATCTGAAGGATGTGTATAAAATGGACCGTTTTTTCCTTTATCAATCCAAGGTCGAGGAGGTACACGAAGTGGTAACATTTTATGTGAGAAAAATAAATGATTAAATTCGATTTTCTTAATCATATTTTTTAACACAGGATGAATATGAATCATTTTAACACATTTGATTTTGTTATGTGGCGACAAAATAGATAAACTTTCCAAACTAACATTTGCAGAAGTGAATGCACGATCTGATCGGGATCGATGCAAAAATGTACAAGATTCCATAACAACTTTACATAGAATTTCACCAATCTAAAAAAAGTAACTTTGAAAATTATTAAAATGGTAAAGTTATACTTTTTTTCTGCTATAAAATTTAAAATCAATACACGGTAATGTTAGAGTAGGGTCAACATTTTGAGAACTACAACATCTATTCCACCATTGACGTATACTGTATATTTGAGCAATTTTATGATCACAAAAGTATTCTAAGAAATCAGAAAATACTTCACGAGTTACCTAAAATAAAGAAACTTTCATCAATTACTTTTTTTTAAACTTACGCGTCCAGGAGATACATCGAGCTTTTCAAGAAAGACGTTATAAACATGATGTAAGACAGCATCAGCTAGTGTTGTTCGAAACATAGATTCTGACAAATGTCCCTGCCCTTCAGATAATTCTGCATGTACAGTATTTAGCATAATTTCAGCGCATTTTCCCAAATCAACGCTTGAAAGACATTGATTTACTAAAAAATTTTTTAAAAAACATTATGATATATGGTACAAAAAAAGCTTACAAAAAGAATCGTGTATACTTTTTTGATGCTGCTTCAACTTTATTTCAATATTTTCTTTCCATTTCCATTTTGCAATGTAATCTTCCATTGATTTAGCAGTTTTATCACGTCGAGTAAAATTTTCAACTTTCATATAACCACCCATTTCCGATTGCAATTGTTCTTCAAAATCACGAATATAATCCATCTTAGATCGCTGATTTATAACAAATGGAGAATCATAACCCGGAGAAAAAGATGGATCACAAAGAGTTTTAACAAGTTCTAAATTTGGATCATATGAATCTTTGACTTCAGCAGTAGGAACTGATGCTGATTGCTTTACGGAAGAAAATTCTTGAATTTCAGCAGGATCAAATAAAAGTTGTTTATGAGTTAAATTAAATTTTGGTGGCATTTCTTTGGCTTTCCTTTTACAACTCCATAGCAAGTTATTTACACGTTCTAAATTCAAATTCTGTTGATGTTTAACAATAAAATTTTCAACGGTTTTTAAAGTAGTCAAAAATCCAATAGCAGAAACATCATCATGTGGAGTAACTCTTGAAAGAAAAGAGATGATAAGATATAATATTTCATCCCATTGATTCGGTTTACGAGATTCAAACTCTTGTTTTAAAATTGCTGTTGAATATTTTAGAATTACAGGAAAATACTGGAAAAAAAAGGTATTACCGTAAGCAAAGAAAAACTGAAATACCAACCTCATCAAAAATAATCAAATTTGGAGTAGTTTTCATCAAATTTGCATCTTGTGTTGCTGTTCCCAAAAGCTTTTTCACATTACCATTTGAAACACAACTAAAAAAAATTTAGGTGAATAATGTTTACGAAATTACAATCATACTTTACAGTATTTGCCATAAGCCTTCTTTTATCCGACAATACTTTTACATCTTTGCCACGCTTTTGATATTCTACGCTAAGTTTTTTGATAATGCTTTTTTCCCATTCTATAGTGTCCTTTTTTGTCGTCTTTCTAGTTTTGACAATAGGTTTTTCTTCCTGTACAGCAACTGAAGTTGAATATTTTCTTGATGCAATATCATATGGTAAGCAAGAACTTCGAACTAAAAAGTAAGAATTAAAATGTTATTATCAATATTGTTTAATTCAAACCTAATTTTGGATGAAGTAATCTTTTTATTATTAATAAGGACATTCAGATATTATTTCGCATATAAAAAAAATTAAGTAATAGGTTGACAGAAAAACTTTGATAAATATTTTTTTGAAATACTTTTTTTCAACAATGTTCATTTTCATTGCTCTCACTTCGCCAAGCATCCGAGTGTTCTTTGATGATCTCAATGATTTTTACTGTACTTCCAATAAAATGTGTGTGAATTAAAAAAGTTAAAAATTATTTTTTTATTTCAAGTAATTCTATCTAACAAGGTTATTTAAAATAAACGAATAACAAGAATTAATGATCATGTTTTTCAAGATATGAAATGAGTTCTTCAACGTCTTCTTTTGAACCAAGGAAAATTGGAGAACGTTCATGAATTTTTACAGGTTGAAGATCTAAGATTGATCCTTTTCCAGTCGTTGCTAAACCACCAGCTTGTTCCATAATATATGCCATAGGATTACATTCATAAAGAAGACGAAGTTTTCCTTTTGGTGCATCAGTAGTTCCAGGATATAAAAAGATTCCACCATTTAGAAGTGTACGATGAACATCTGCAACCATTGAACCAACATATCTTTGTCCCATGGCTGATTTTCCTTGTTCAGGGAATTTTCTGGTTTTTACATATTCGGTAACTCCTTTTGACCATTTCTTTGCATATCCTTCATTAAGACTGTAAATTTTTCCTTTGGTTGGACATTGCATATTTGGATTTGTAAGAATAAATTCTCCAATGCTCTAAATTAAAGATTTTTTTCAACATTTTAAAAATAATAAACAATTCTTACGGGATCAAGTTGAAAACCATTTACACCATGACCTGTTGAAAGAACAACCATACAAGCAGAACCATAGAGACAGTAACCAGCAGCAATAAGTTTACGACCAGGTTGAAGGATATCCTCATTTGTAACAGTTCCATCAGGACTAAGTCTTTTATAAATTCCAAAAATTGTTCCAATTGAAACTAAGCAATCAATATTTGAAGAACCATCCAAAGGATCAAAGGTTACAATATATTTTCCTTGCCGTGATGGTTCAACACTGATAACCTAAAATACTCAATTTTCTTAAAGTGTTCACAAAAAAGATAAATTTACTTCTTCATCTTCTTCAGAGACCATAGCACATGTATTTAATGATGAACGAAGCATATTGATCATAAGTTCATTACTTAATACATCAAGCTTCTTTACTTCTTCTCCTTGAACATTAGTTTGACCAGCAATACCATAAAGTTGAGCAAGTCCAGCTTTTCGAACTGCAGCAGAAATGGCTTTGAAAGCAGTGCAAAGTGATACAAGAAGATTAGTTAAATCTCCTGTGGCGCTTGGATATTTACGTTGTTCATTAAGAACAAATCTTTGAAGAGTGATGGAGTCTGTTTCAATGCCATAATTCGATTTTCGCTCGGACATGATTATTGGAATCTAAAAAAATATAAAGTTTAAAAAATTTCTTAACATAATACGACAAAAATCGAAGGAAAAGGTATCATTGATTAAATAAGAAAGAAAAAATTTTTGATTCGTTTACGGGTGTAAAATAACTTTTTTATGCACGGCAAATTTAGAAACGATGGAACAGATAGAGAAGAAAAAAAGAAAATAGATGCATCACAAAAGAAGGGGGACCACAAAGAGCAAAGAACAATCACTCACGTTTTCTTAGTTGGCCTTTATTTTAATAGCATTCAAACCGCCCGATTGTCTCTCTCTCTTTTGTTTCTTTTTTTTGATTGCTAAACAGTCATTTATACTTTGCCATGGTTAAGAAAACGTGCACTCACATATTTTTAAAAAACCTTTCAAACAAGATGATAAATGCAGAAACAAAAATAAAAAAAGCCTATGGACTTATGAATTTTTAAAGTACATAAACCTTTAACTTTTAAAAGTTCTTTGGTTTATCTGGAAATATAGTTTTTGTACGAAAAAGCTTTTTATCAGATCGAAAGTTATACAAAGATGAAATATGCAAATTAGTTAAATGAATTGTATTAAAATGATTAGATATTGATACAGTAATGCCTACCTTTTTTACATTAATTTTACATTGTAAAAATCTTCGAAGTAAAAACATCATCAACGGTCTTGAGTCGAATGTTTTTTTCAATGTTTTACTTTGTTCAACAAAGTTTGTTGATGACAACAATTTGTTATTGTTCGTTCAGGAGAAGTTCACAGATTTTTTCTTTTCTGTGAATCGCGATCGCTCTGTTTTTTTTATGTCGATAATGTTTTGCATGTAAACTCTTTAATATCATCCTTTTTCAGGTATTCAAAATCATGAATTTCTTCTCTGCTACTGCTGTAAGTTTATACTTTTCAATTGCATTTGCATGCTTATTTTTTAGAAGAGTCTTTTGACTCGTAACCTTTGTGCCATTCCTCGTCGTAGTGTTCTTCGTGAAAATCATCTTCATGCAATTGGCCCAACAAACAAACTTCCTGAATTTAAAGTAAATTAGTTTAAATACACCTACATCGTAAATGTTATTGTTGACTTATTGTAGGGTCAAGCCGTTGTTAATGGAGAATTCAAGACTATCAGCAATGAAGATTATAAAAATAAATGGCTTATCTTCTTCTTTTATCCACTTGATTTCACCTTCGTCTGCCCAACTGAAATTATTGCATTCAGTGATCGTGCAAAGGAATTCCGCAACTTAAATGCTGAAATTGTTGCTTGTTCATGTGATTCTCATTTCAGTCACTTGGCTTGGATTCAACAACCTCGCAAAGAAGGAGGTCTTGGAGATATGGAAATCCCAGTTCTTTCTGATTTTAATAAAGATATTGCAAAGAAATTTGGGGTTTATGATGAAAAGATGGGTGTTGCTTATCGTGGTCTTTTCCTTAGTGATCCAAAAGGTGTTATTCGTCATATTGTTGTTAATGATTTACCTATTGGTCGTAGCGTTGATGAAACTCTTCGTATTTTAAAAGCTGTTCAACATTTTGAAAAACATGGTGAAGTTTGTAAGTTAGCTTAAATTTTTTTAATTATATGTTTCAAAAATTGTTTTTCTTGTTCCAATTCCAAAGATAATAATTTTTTAGGTCCAGCTGATTGGGAAGATGATAAGCCAAGTATCAAGCCGGGAAATCATAAAGAATACTTTGAAAAGGTTAACAAATAATGTAATTCTTAGGAAGTTTTGCTTGATTTAGTTCTCTTTTTTTGTACTGGTATGTATACGTTTTTTTATTATTATCTCATTTAATATATGTGAAACGTAGTTTAAACTAAACTACCAATAAAGCTTATTATTTAATTCGATATATGTTTTTTTAATACATTGACACGGTTTCCTTCTTTTCAATGGCCTTGATTCGGATTGCTGATTTCGACTTTCGTTGCACTTAATCCTGCTGTTCATTTGCTTTTGAGGGAATTGCATTTGAATGTATTATTTACTAGTAAAATAGAATTGGACCGCATTAATGCAAATATAATAAAGTCGTCCAAAACGTATTGTGGTTTTGGTGAAAGTTGAGTGACTTCGAAACATGATTTTTTAGGAAAAACATTGACAATATTGAAGTACCAACACGTATATCAAGAGAGGAAATAGATTAACGTTTTTATCGTTCCATAAAGATTTTATTATAACTTTTTGTCACAAAAATTATTACTATTATTTGAAAAAAGGAAATGAAAGGGAAAGTTTTATTTTGAATAGCCGGAAGGGATGAGATTTCCGAATAATAAAGAGATTTGCGCGTTTTCTCCCCAAAAATTTCACTCATTGTATCCCACTATTTTTTTCATTTAGTTTTGTATTTTTTTAAAACATTTTTTCATGTTTTTATTTGTCAGCTTGGAAGCATTTTTTCATAAATGTAACATCTGTTATTGTTGCAGACGCCGTCGGTGATGAAGCTTTGCACATTGTTAATCACCTTCACCGACGCAAATGATGAAGTGAGTCATTTTTTTTCCATTTTTCATATTTTCTTCCATTTTCTTCCTCTCTCTTCTTTTTTACGCAAATTTAAGACGGATCGGAAAATGGTGATTTTTTTAAATGCCAGTTTATTTCATTTTTAAAAGAAACTACTTAAGTACTTTCATTGAAGGCAAAATCTGTTTTCTCCTTTTTTTCTCACAAATCATCAAAAATAAATGTTACATGGGTTTTTAATGCCCATTGGGCTTTTTTGATCCACGCATAAAAAATGTTGATGTTGGTTGATCGCTATGGCTCTAGTGTTAATCTCCCTTTCTCCCCCCTCTTCTTTGATGCTCTTTCAATTGCCTACCGAGTCCTCAGTTGAATTGAGTGACGAGCCGGTTTGTTTTTGCGCATCAGAAAAATAAAATGTAAAAAAAATACACGCATAAATCATTGCCCCAGAATTTCAGTGTCATCTCGCTTATTTTTTTTCGTTATGTTTGGTAAAATGCAGCATCTAAATTTTTTGTCGCCTTACGTAAAATTGCGACCTCACTTTTTTTTATTACATGCTAGTTTCCACTTTTTATTTTCGAATGTAAAAATTGCATCAAAAAAGGCAATCGTTATGTACTTATATTTATTTACAAAAATATATATATCAGTCAAATGAGAGAGAAAAAAGTGGGAGAGAAAAAAAGGGATAGTTATTAAAATCAATTGCAGGTGAAACAAATAACAACAGCTCATACATTTTCAAGTACGGATCCCCGTCATTATCCACAACGTCGCCGCGTCGTACATTCTAATCATCGGGGTAAGGATTTTATCCGGATTTCTTTAATCTTTATATCACATCATATCATCATCCCATATTTATATCCCTGCTTTTTATTTTTTTAAAAAGCATTGAATAAAAAAAGGAAAGAGAAACGCATGACAAAAAAAATAGTTGTGAATGTTTGCTATTTGTTTTTAGCCTTGGAAAAGGAGCGGAACGAGTTTTTACATCCCTAAACTTTTTTTTCTTATTTTATTTTATACACATGTTTTTTTCCATTGGCCTCGTATTTGGCCTCGATTAACGGACTTAACAATGTCTATTGATCATCTGAAAAACTTTCCTTTGCCTTGTCAATCATTTTACTTTTTTTCCAGAAAAATAAACGTTAAAAAACAACTCAGAACACTTTCTTTCTTTTTTTATTTCGAGTATTTTTAAACAAACTTTTTTTTAGAAGTAAACAGAAATGATCGCTCTTACGTGACTGTGTCACGTTCAACCGACTCTCCACAAGGCCCTCTTGGTTCGGACATGATTGAAAGACGGCCGACTTATCAGCCGCTTCTTTCTTCAGGATCCCCAAATGATGTACGCCAGTTGACCGTCCAAGAGGTATTTATTGATATCAATTCCTTTTTAGCTTTTTCTTCCCGTTTTTACTGCCTTTTTTTCTTTTTCCTTTCTTCTCTTATAATTTTTTTTTTCATGTGTTTTCTATTGTTTATCATTTTTATTTCTTAAGGTCCATCTATCTTACAAATGTTCTAACGCTGAAACAACAACGCAACAACACCATCTTCCACGCGCTGGGCCCCTTTATGTTGACTATACACCAATCGATGAAAATTCAGAAGCATTGGAAGAAGCAATGGGTGCGGTACAGACAGTGCCATATAAAGTGCCAAATCATTATGCAAGTGAATCAAATTTAATGTATGAAAAAAATCATCGTTTTGATGGCAATGAAAGCGAATTTATAAATACTGGTGATGAAAATATATTCGAAAAAGAATATCAGCAAGAACGTCGACATCATCAACATTACCACCAACATCAATATCAAAGCCATCACAAAGAGCAACAAGAACACCAACAACAACAACAGCATCAACAACATCAGCGTCGTGGAGGTTCAAGTGAACCGCGAAGGTTAGTTGTCACTTTTTTTTATCCCCTTTTTTGGGTATATTTTTGTTAAGTGCGATATTTACAAAAACATATCCCAAGCGATCAATGGATTTGAGTGTCACAATTCTTGCTTTCTTTTTTTCTTCTTTTTTTTGAAGAACAAGAAAAAGAAGATGTTCATCCCCTCGGGCCATTGCTTTCATTTTTTTCGATGCTTGTTGCGCAACATAATTTTCTTTTACCTAAAGCTAGTAAGTGCATATTTTGTTGACTAACAATAGACCCAAGACTGAATGTTCCTGCAATTTTTTTTCAAAATATTTTTTTTGCATTGAAGGCTTGTCTCGACGCCTCAATTGGCTAAAGCGAATGTTTACTTTGATCCTTCATGTGATTTATTTTACAGAAAAAATGAAAAAACCGCGTCAAATACCCTCTTTTTATGCTTATTTTTTACCCTTTATAAAAAAGCCACTTTTTACATTTTTTAGGCAACGTAAACACAAAGAACGCTTTGAAGAACAATACAGTTTTATTCAAGAAGAAAGTCGAAACGTTCATTCACATCGAATTTCTGAAAGTGTTACGAAATCTATGTCATATTCTCGACAATTGGCAACCCCTCGACGTCATTCTGAAACAACATTTGAAGTAAAAGAACCATATAGAGAAGATGGAATTCGATTGTATGCACGTTATGACGATCGAAATAATATCAGCTCCTCCCAATATGGTGGTGGTGAATCAACAACAACAGTTTTTGCACCAACAAAACGTGCAAAAACTGTTGAAGTTGAAGAAGAAAGATATCAAAGTATTGCCCCTGGACCACCAATGACAACTCAAGGTTGGAGGGTTCCAAAACTTCCTTCAACAATTGCTACAAAGCAACAACGTGAAGCTTTTCATTCTGAACAAACTATGATATCACATATTCATAAGAAAAAGCCAATCGTTTTGCCAATTGATTCATCAAAAAGAGAAAAATTTGATGAACAAAAAAGAATAAAATTGCCAACAAAATTTTCTGAAACTTCTTCTCGGCATGAAGCAATTGATTATGAAACTTATAAACGTGAAGTTGAAAGACTCAAAACTGAACATCATCGATCTCAAAATGTTACGGTTTTTCATGATGGTCCAATGCCAGTAGAATCTCCTCCACTTCCGATTTCATCTTCTCCATCAATTGTTCCACCGGTTCGGATTCATCATGAAATTATTCCACATAAAATTGATTTTACTGAAACAATTACCCGTGAACCTGTACAACATACCGCAAAATCTGTTACTGAGTTCCCTGTTTTTGAGCCCCAAATTGCTTCATATACACCAACCATTCCACCAAGTCCACCAAATCGACAGCCCTTTGTTTCACCTCCTCCACGTGATATTAAAGTTGAAGAAGAAGCAATGAAACAATTTAGTGAAAAACTTGAAATTTTACGCAATTCAAAACGTTTTCGGCATCTTCAGGATTCAAGTCAAGAATTCACTTTTACATCATCACCACCTCCACCACCGCTACCACCTCCGTCTCGTCCACAAAGAACAATTGAACAAATAGAAACAATTGAAATTGAAACGGAAGAATATCGACGAATTATTCCAAAGAAAGATCAAAGACAAAAGTCACCTGAATTTGTTCCAGTTACAGAAACAATTACACGAACATCTGAAACAGTAACAAAAACTCGAACACCATCTCCTCAACCATTACCACTTCCACCACCAATCTTTTCTCCACCGCCTCCACCAGTGGTAGAAGAAATTTCAATGCCTTCACCCCCTCTTCCAACATCTCCTCCACCACCACTTCTTCGACCAACAACTTCTATTGATGAACATAAACGACATACAAGGGTTGAAGTAACAGAAGAAATTATTACAGAAGTTATTGAAAGACATAGAAATCGTAAAAGTGAACAAAAACATTTAGTTGAAAAAGAAACTCAAGTTGGTCATGCTGCTCCAGAAGTTATTGAAACTGCCACAGAAACAATATTTTTGCCATCTGTTGATACTTCAACTCAGTTTGAACAGATCTCTCATACTGTAGATTCTTATACACAACATGATACTCCAAAATTTGTTGATATTGCAACGGATATTCGTACACCTGAAATTTCACCCCCACCGTCACCATCCCCACCAGAAGTAATTACAACAGAAAATTGGACACAAATGGAAGAAAAAAGTTTTACGGATGTCTCAACACAGGAAACAACAATGGTCACTTCCGTGGTTGATTCATCAACGCAATCAGAGAAAGAAAAGCCTACACCGATAATTGAAAAGGTTGAAAAAGGTACTGAAATTGATGTTGACCATATTTTGCATGAAAGTTCAAGCCACAATACAACCGTTGAAGAAATTATTCAAATAGATATTTCTAATAATAAAATTCCATTAAAGAGAGAAGAAAGTGAAGAATCTGAGAGCCGTTTCGAAGAAAGAATGGAAGAAGTGAGTCATATTTTTGATACTTTAATTAGCGTTTAATTTTTCCTTTTTTTGCAACAAAAAAAAAATGCAACGAAGCTTTTTTCTTTAATAGCAACCTTTTCGTTTTACATTTTTCTTTGACAATAATAATCAAATGTCAAAATTTTTTGCAAAAACAAATTTTTTTACAAAACTTGTTTACTACCTCATAAATAGTTATCCCCCCTTATTTTTTTTTATTCTCCGTCACAAAATCGCATTAATCGGAGTCTATTTTGTTCCATATTTTGCTTTGACAATTGACAATTGGCATTTGCATAATAATTTCCGTACGGTTACTCCCCTGAAAAAGATTTTTTCTTTTTCTCTTTATTTTTGGGACGAAAAAGGCTATAGTTTCATGTTTCATCTTCTTTTTTTTTGATAACACAAATAAAATACTTTTTTGACGGACAAATTTTTATGCTTTAATATTATTTGTTTAAAGCATCAACAACTTTTCTTCCTTGATTCTTGCGCAAAATCAAAGGCAAAGCGTACTATCATAAACAATTAACAGTTTTATTTTGATAACGCATTTAACGTCTTCTTCTTACATTATGTTATTAGCCATATATGGAGGGGAAGAGGAAAAAAGGGGGTACCTTTGATAGGCGCCAGCTTCAATAAAGCGATTTTAAAGCATAAAAAAAGGGATAGTTTGCCAAGTTACTTTACGTGAAGCAAAAAAAGATGAGGCCAATAAATGATGATTCCTTTTTTCTTATTTTTCCATTTTGATTTGTTTGCTTTTTTTTGAATGAAAAATTATTTTAAATTTTTGCATTTTTTTAGACGACCACTGTTACAACCGATACCACAATGGCAACAAAATCTCGTGAAGAAGTAAGTTTTCTTTTTAAAAATTTTAAAGGTAATTTTAAACATCCGGAAATACTTGTTTTTGTTCTATCGTTTTTTTATGGCTACTCGAAATTTTTAAAAAGCTTTCAACGACAGATATTAAGTATTCAATGTGTGCAAACATTTTTTTCGTTGTCAAGATTTGTTAAACTAAACACTTATCTTTTAAAAATCATTAATTTTCAAATTGAACAAATTAAAACTAAAAAAAACAATATTTTTTTCGAAAAAATGTAATTACTTTTTGTATCTAATATTCAATGTTTAAACAAAACAAATGACAATGAAATGTTAAAAAAATTGATGGGAAATATGTCATAATAGGCACAAATATAACAAATTGGTGAAAAGGGTTGAAAAAAAAGAAAGAAATTTTTGTGTTAAAAATTTGTTTTTTAGTATGAGTCAACTTTGAAAGAAAAGCCGATTCCTAAACGTGCCTCTCCTTCAACAACAACCACCACAACGGCTGAATTAAAATTGAAGGTCTCAACACCTCCAACACTTCCAAAGTAAGTTTGATTCCCCTGTCTTCTTCCTTCCATCACCATTTTTTGCAATACCTTATGTTGAAGCTCTTTTTTATAAAAATAAAATAATTTTTTTCTGGCCATTGGATTATAAGATTAAAAAAACTGCTCGGTCGAGTTTTGCCATTTTGGCCTACAAAACTAGTTTCACCTTGTTTTTTTTACATAATACAGTTCTGTCATTTTTTACAACGCTTTTTTACGTTCAGTTTTGATCTCTTTTTTTAGAATAAAAAAACCGAGCGATTGCATTCTTTTTGTTTATCGCAAATAAAAGCATGTCTACATTGCCAAACAATATATTTATTTGTTTGATAACCATGAAAAAATGAATGCATTGCATCCTTTCTTACATTTTATCAGTTTCTGCGTCGCTTTTACTTCTTTGAATTAAAACTTCACCCATTTTTATACTCTTTTTTTGTCTTTATTTGAGCATTAATTGGAGTATTTTTACAGGATGGATTATCAATCAAGTGATTATACAAGTTCCATTACTTCTCGTTCAAATTATGTTCGAGGTGCAAGAAATCTTTCCCCAAATGGTAAGAATCTAAATTAATTATTTACCGTTATCATAAAATGAAAACATTTTAGTTTCGGGAACAAATCGTATCCTTAAGGTTGTAAGCGAATCGGCATCCATGAATAGTGGACTTTCTCCTTTTGGTGGAAGTACTGCAGCTTCATCAATTCGAGATGCTCGGGAACGTGAAAAGAAAGAAATGAGTGATCTCAATGATCGCCTTGCAAGTTACATTGAAAAGGTTCGATTCCTTGAAGCACAAAATCGTAAAATTGGAGCTGATCTTGACTTTTTACGAGGCCGTTGGGGTAGAGATACTTTCAATGTTCGAGAAATGTATGAAAGCGAAATTAAACAAGCTCATAAAATTATTGAAGAAAGTAATGCTGATCGTGATCGTCTCGAAAGGGATATTAGCAAATTGGTTGAAGAAGTTGCAACTTTTCGTCATAAATACGATAGCGCTGTACGTGAACGTGCAACAGACAAAAGCGTTATCGATGAACTGCTTGTAAAGTTATCTGCAATTGAAAGCGAATTAACACTCCTTAAACGTCGTGTTGCAAATATGGAAGATGATATCAATGCAGTTAAAAGAGAAAATCATCGTCTTCTTAGTGAACTTCAACGTGCACGTACTGTAAGCAATTAAATTTATTGAAACATAAAATAAAAACATGCAAAACAAAAAATAAAAACTTTTAGGAAGTTGATCAAGAAACTCTTAATCGTATTGATTTCCAAAATCAAGTCCAAACAATTATTGAAGAACTTGATTTTGTTCGGCGAGCTCATGATTCCGAAATTCGAGATCTTCAAGCTATGGCTTCTCGTGACACAACAAGCGAAAATCGCGAATACTTTAAAAACGAACTTGCGGCTGCAATGCGAGAAATTCGTACTGAATATGACACTGTTTGCAATGTTCAACGTACTGATATGGAAAGCTGGTACAAGCTTAAAGTACAAGAAATTCAAACACAATCTGTTCGTCAAAATATGGAACAAGGTTACACTAAAGAAGAAATGAAACGTCTTCGTTCACAATTAGGTGATTTACGTGGAACTCTTGCTGATTTAGAAGGACGCGTAAGTGACGACATAAGCATAACATAAAAATAAAATAGGGATTTACAGAATTCTTTACTTGAAAAACAAATCGAAGAACTTCATTATCAAATTGAAGATGATCAACGCACTTATGAATCTGCTCTTAATGATCGTGATTCTCAAATTCGTAAACTTCGGGATGAATGCCACGCACTTATGGTTGAATTACAAATGCTTCTTGATACTAAACAAGTAGGCAATCCCCAAAAAAATATTTAATAAAAACACAATATACTTCCAGACACTAGATGCCGAAATTGCCATTTACCGTAAGATGCTCGAAGGTGAAGAAGATCGTGCTGGTTTGCGTCAACTTGTTGAACAAGTTGTTCGTACACAACAGTTCCGCGAAACTCAAGAATCTGGTTAGTTGTTCCCCAATAATTTGTAGAATACTTTTGAACGTGGCCTTTTTATAGAATCCATGAGAGTTATTCGTGGTGAAACTTCGAGCCGAAATTCCTACCAACGCTCTGCACAAGGCAATGTATCCGTTCAAGAGGCATCTGTTGATGGAAAATACATTGTTGTTTTAAATACTAATCGATCAAAACAAGAACCAATTGGTGAATGGAAATTGAAACGCATTATTGATCACAAGCACGAAGTTGTATTTACTTTCCCGAAGAGCTTCGTCTTGAAGCCGGGCCAGAGCGTCAAAATTTGGGCGCACGGACATGGTACCAATAATCCTCCTGAATCACTTGTCTTTAACGGAGCAGACTCATTTGGTACTGGCAACAATGTGCAAACAATTTTGTACAACACAAGTGATGAAGTAATTTTAAATTATATTACAAAACAACTTGATTATCATATTTTTAGGAACGTGCAACTCTTATTCAACGTTCAAGTCACACAGCTACCGACCACTAAAACTGCCTTGCTATCACACTTAAAAGCTCACAGTCGATTCTTGCTCTCTCTTTTTTTAAAATGCTTCTCAAGGAATTTTATAAAATATATATAATTTAAAGTAAAGATATAAATATTTACGCATGCTATTCTTTTGTAAAAACATTAAGAACATAAAAAGT
>CABFKO010024694.1:4840-17970 GCA_901766855.1 Panagrolaimus sp. ES5 | reverse complement strand
TTTTATATATATTTTAAATCATTTATTTTAGCTGATTTACGATTATCAGTTATTCCTCGACGTCCCATATCTCCAATCCCAGATCCTTTTACAGAAGCAGAAGCAATTGCAGCTTTACAATTAGCAAAAAAATCTCGTGAACGTGGAAATAATCGTAAAGCAGAAGTTATAATTGAACATGCATTTGCATTAGCTCCACATCATCCAGATGTTTTAACAGAATATGGAATATTTATGGAAACAGTTCGAAATAATGTTATTGAAGCTGAAGGATTATATAAAAAAGCATTGAATCTCAATCCATCACATTCTGAAGCATTAATGTATGTTTGAGTTTTTTATAAAATTTAAAAATACGGTGAAATTTTTAGCCGTCGTGCAAAAACTCTTCCATTGGTAGAAGAGATAGATAACAATATGTTTCGAGAAATTCGAAAAAAGCGTGAAATATTTTTAAAGATACCACGATGGAATTCAGGACTTAAGAGAGCAATGCGAGAATCATATTTCCAACATATTTATCATACTGTAGCTTTAGAAGGAAATACTTTTACATTGGGACAAACGCGATCAATCCTTGAATCAAAGCTTGCAGTTGCAGGAAAAAGTATTATTGAACATAATGAAATTCTTGGAATGGATGCAGCATTAAGATTTTTAAATCAAACATTAGCCCATGTTGGAAGTATTACAATTGAAGATATTTTAGCAATTCATAAAAGGGTTCTTGGTTTTGTTGATCCAATTGCAGCAGGATATTTAAGAACTACACAAGTTTTTGTTGGTTCATTCGTTCCAACAGCACCAGAATTTGTTCGACAAGAATTGGATGAACTTATTGAATGGTTAAATGATGAAGAAACTTTAAGAATAGATCCAGTTGAATTAGCTGCATTAACACATTATAAACTAGTTTATATTCACCCTTTCATTGATGGGAATGGTAGAACAGCAAGGCTATTAATGAATTTTATTTTAATGCAAGCTGGCTTTCCTCCTGTAATTATTCCAGTGGAAGAAAGAGGAAAATATTATATAACACTTAAAAGTGCAAATGATGGAGATTTAAGACCTTTCATTCGATTCATTGCAAAAATGACCGATGATTCGTTGCAAGTAATTTTTTAAATTAATATTCATTAACTAATCTATCTCAAAACTATTTTTTTCAGTCTTTCATTAGCTCTGCTTCAATTTGTGATCCAAAAGATTGTCCAGAAAATGGTAAAATTGGTGGCACAGATTCAACAACATCAAAAATTATCGAAACTGATTAAACTTTCACATTTTCTTAACGGGTGCTTCTTTTTATACAGGGACAAATTATTTATTTATTACCGGTGTGCAATAATAACTCTCATTAATACGCCAAAAAATTATAATTTATTATTTTTCAAAAAAGTTTTATATTTTTTTATACAAAAGAGAATTTTATGAAGATTTAATAAACAAGTGCAATTATGTTTAAAAAACATTATCTTTTGGTGCTATATATTCAAACAAAGATACAGTAATAATATCATAAAATACATTCTATTGTTGTTCATTTTTTGAAATAAAATAATTTGCTGCAAGTGGAGCTTCAAGTTTATGCTTTTCCATAAATTGTTTTAAACTAAATTTTGCACGAGTATTGTATTTGGGAACTTGAAGACGGCGTCCTTGATGTTCAAAAAGTACAAGCAAATATCGGTGTTCACCTGTTCGGGGTTGTGGTGCGGGAGATCCATATGGCTGCTGATGTTGTCCCCCATTAATTCCTTCGAGGATGTTACTTGCTGGAATGTTTACAACCTAAAAAAAGTGTTTTCTTTTATTGTTTTTATCAAAGAGTTACCACTTGAAAGATAAGTTTTTTGTTTATTTTCCACTTCAAAAAAGCGTGTTGATTTAAAAAGTTGGTAAACTTACAAGCCAGTGAAGCCATTCGGCAACTGATGGATTCTTTCTTGATAAATTATCAGGATCTAAAAAGCAGCTGTTAGGTTACGGTAATTTTGTTACAACAAATGTTTACCGATCATGATTAAACTAAAAGTAGATTCAGGATCAACTTTTAAAGTAACACGAGGAGCATTTTTTAAATTTCGAATTGGAATTTCTTTGCCTGGTTCAACATTAATTCCATCAAAAATAAGATTCAATTTTTCTTTTGGTGCTGCGGGTAAAACACTTGGAATAAGTTCTGCACTTTGTAAAGCTGCAGCAATATCACCCATCTTTTTATTCGTCTAAAATAAAGGAATATGAATGAAACTGTATCAAATACCGCAACTTTTTTAATGCACTTAAACAAAAAAATGTCACTGAAATTTTTTTAAGCAAAGAAACTTTTTTTTGTGTTGTGCAGGCGGATCTTTTATCCTCCTATTCCGCCTCCGCGTTATAAAATAAGCAATGACATTCGGCTTGGATTTTCTGACCAACTGTTTTTCGTGGCTTTTTGCAAAAATGTTTGCTTCAATAAAATGCTCAAACAGACAGCAGTTACACAGGTTTGTTGTTGTTGTGTTTGTGGCACAATCCTATTAAAAATAATTGAAAAAATGGGCACTTAATAAACATATGTTTCTTTAAAGATTTTAATTTTATCTCTTAAAAGTTTTATTTTATTGCTTTAAAAAAGAAAAATGATTATTTTCGTTTTTGACAAATTGTTTATTCAAGCAGCCGTTTTTTGAAAATATTGTTTTGTTGCATTTTTTGTTTTTGTTTATTTCATGCTTCCGATTGTTACAGTATCGAAAGATCTGTAAAACATATTTAATAAAATGCTTTATTTGCAAAAACAATATCCGTATTTGTATCAAAAAAAGAGGAAGACATAAAGGCACCTTTTGAAAAATCAAAAATGCTGCATAGACAAAATAAAAATAGAAAGAAAAGAGGATATACAAATGCACAAATATTTTGTTTTTTGCTACGATGGCAATAAGTAAAGAAAAAGAAGAAAGAAACAATTAAAAAAATATGAAAGAAAGAAAATGAATGAAGTGAAATTGGTATGAATTTTTTCCCGTGAAAATATAATAAAACTTTAAAAAATTTTTTTTGAAAACCATTATTAAAAATTATGGCATTCATGTATTGCTTGCAAAAGGATTTTTGAAAGATATAAATCTTCGAAGAGATGATTTTTGACCTCCTTGTTGATTATCAGAATCAGGGGGCTGTAATAAGGCCAGCTGGGATTGTGTTAGGGAACACAATGATGAAGCAACTGCAAGACCCGAAGTTCCATGGGGGGTATAATTTTGTCCACCAGTTGGTAGTCGAACAATAAGAGTATAAATACCTGATTGATAATTGCTACAAGGTTCAATTGAAATTGGGGTTGCAGAATCATATTGCTTTGAAGAGAGATCTAATTGAACAGATGCAAATGGACGTGAAGCCATCTAAAAAAAGAGGTAAAAAATATTGCTATTTAACAATCAACAAAAACTTACTCTTTCAATTTCAACATGTGTTGCTTGTATTTGATGGTATCTTTCTACGCGCTGTTTAATAACCCATACAAGCCCAGCAATGACCAACAAAACCACAAAGCAACTAAAAATAAATAAATAATTTTTTAAAAATCACTTGATTAAAAAATTCTTACGCTGCAAAAATAACAAAGAACAGAATCCAATTAATTGGAGGTGATTGTGCAAATGATATTTGAATTTTAATTGGAGTTGTAAAATTATAAACTTTTACATGAAATGTTGTATTTGAATCAGCTCCAAATGGATATAAATGAAATCGAGGATCTGTTGGAGTCCAAGTTTTCTTAAAACCATGAGCATTACATGTATAATTTGATAAAATTTTGTTTGGGCGATCCCCGTCATCATATGCTGAAGTGACAGCAACATCAACATGTGCATCAACTAAGCCATCACATGAAATTGAAAATTGTACGTCTGTGTCATGCTATAAAAATACATTCGTTGAAACAATTAACAAAAAAATAATTCTTTTTACAGACCTTAAATGGAACAGCAAAGAAATTTATTTGATTGACGTATTTGTCTTTATCTTCATTATTGTCAAGTTTAAATGTGAAAATAAAGTCAATGGCTAGCTTATCTAAAATTTTGAAAAACATTATGGTTTGTTATTTTTTCTCAGCATAAACTTACAGGAACATGGCTTATTAATTTTAGGATCCCCTTCATATTTAGTATCACATGTATCACAATGATCTCCAATCACACCTTTGGTGGTACAAAAGCAATATCCTTTTTCATTATCACATGATTGGGCTTGATCATGACATTGGCATTCTAAATTCAAATGTTTCAAAATGCTACAGTGCAAAAAATTTTTTTAAATTAATTACTTGTACAATTTCCACCATTTCTTGGATCTCCAAAATATCCATCCGCACATCTTTCACAATGTTCTCCAGATGTATCATCCTGACATCGATTGCAACTTTTTGAATCAGTTCCTAATTGATTCATTAATCTTGTTGATGAGCAATTACTATGTCCATTACATTGACATTCAGGTTGTCCGGTAAAATACCAATGTTTATCATCACACATATTTGGAGGTGTTGGACTTTTTAAAGATCCAGCCAGGCATTTCCCAAGACCTGTTCCATTTCCATCATCACACCAACCACATCGAGGACCAATTTGTTGACATTCATCACAAGTTTTTTGTAATGAACAATCATTTGGATCTAATTCACAAGCTCGATTATTATGAGAATTTGCTTGAGTTATCCATGATTCACATTGACCATATGGAAAGCTAATCATATAAGTATCCATACTGACACACCGCTTTGTTGATGGACACCACATGCAATTACTTTGTGTACAATTTTGGCAGTGTGTAAAGCTTGAACATGGTAAAGGACATATGGCATTTGAGGCATTAAATGTTTGAAGATATCGAAAATCAGCAATTGTACGAGAGGAAGGTTGCATGCTATGAGCTAAAGATGCAAGACGTTCACTTTGAATTCTATTATGTTGTTCAACAAGCACCGCTAAAAAACGAGGTGTTTATTTTAATCCTTTCAAAGGGAGTTGCTTTTTTTAGAAAAAAAGCAAACCTTCGTCTTCTTGTGAAATGCATGATGGCCTTGTTTCAATTGTAAACCATGAGCAGTGGCTCATTTGTCGACATGCATAACAATTAGTTGCCATATTACATTGACGTTTCTTTTCAGGAAATAAAATTGCTTTACTTTTTGTTGGACAAGATTGCCGGTCACTTGTTATTGCAGAACCATCAGGACATCCAGTATCTGAATTAACACATTGTGAAGTACTTTCACACCAACCGCAGCTTCTTTGCGCAAAACATTCTTGACATTCCTTAAAGCCTGAACATTGCAATCCACGATTACTAAAAATGAATATTTATAAAAAAAATTTGTAGATGCGAAATAAAGTGTACCTTATTCCAGGACAATTTACAACTGAATTCCTTGGAGATTCACTTTTAATAAATGTTAAAAAATTTTGACGATAAGAAACGCTGTGATCAATTCGTGTACAATTTCTATTAATCAGCTTACATCTATATCCATCCTTTTTGCCTTCACAACTTTCTACAGTATTCGCCGACAAATTACAATCATCTAAAATTTTTAGAAATAATTTATTTGTCTTTTATTTTTATTTTTTTACCAAGTGTTAATTTAATTGCATCATTTAACATCATTCCATTAAAGCCACCAAAGACATATACGACATCTTTATACGCAGCAGAAGTATGCCCATAACGATTTACATTTGCATATTTTGAATTTGGATTAATAGCATTGTCATCGTGAAGCCATTGCCCACATGCTGTAATAAAGATATTTCTTTTTTAGGAGATACCGTATACCTAATAAGTTACCTATATCATATGCAACAACTTTTGATGAAAAGCATTCACTATCCCGTACAGATGTTGATTCATTATGACTATTACCGCCAGTAATAATAAGTTGTTGATCGACAATTGTTGCAGAATGTCGAAATAATCTTGTTCCACCGGAACCTAAATTTTGCCATTCTTCTGTTTCAGGATTATACATTAATAATTCGTCACTAATATTATACGCTGCTTCCTGTGAAGCTTGATTATAGCCACCATAAATATAAATCATTGTATCTTTTACATTATATGAAATCGCAGAGGAATGCCCAAATCTTCCAACAATATCATTTTCGTTTCCAAGCCTCCACTTTTCCGTATCTTAAACATCAGCTGTTATAAAAAAGAGTTATAAAACAATTATTAAATTTACCAAATGAATAAATTTGTACATGATGATAGAAGCCTTCATATGGATTATAGCCAAAGAATACATACATTTGATTACTAAAAACATGAGCGGTATGGCCTGCCACAGCTCGTGGAGATGAACTTGGATCATCGTCATGGGGTTTTAAAAGTTCCCAAGTATTTGTACGAATATTATATTTCAAAAATTCATTGGTAATTGTAAGATCATTAATTACACCACCAAAAACATATAATGCATCCTTAAAGGTAAAAAAGATTTATATTGGATGTAGTTAATTTTAATCGTTTTTTAGCTTACATTATAAAATACCATGGAATGATCATATCTTGAGGGAGGAGGATTTGTTGAATTTATTTGTGTATAAGTTTTGGTTTCAAAATTATACGACAGCAAATCTTGATTTTTCTTTTCTTTAAAATAATATCCACCATAAATATACCCAATTTTGTTATTTATTGCCATTGCATGTGAAGCTCTTGCCGTAAAATGCTCATTATTTTTTGTATGTACAGTATCCCAAACAGATTTCCATATATCTGCTTGACAAAAATCTCCATGAAAGCCATTACTACAATCACATGTATCATTTCCATTACAAGATCCATGTTCACATGGACTATTTTTGAGATCTGTTGTATTAGTGCAAATAGGTAATTCACATGCATTTCCAACATATCCATTATTACATTTACAAGTGCCATTTTGACATATTCCATTAGGGGAACAATCTTTTGGACATTTATCCCAATTATAATTTACATCAAATCCTTCAAGATTATATGCTAAATCACTAACAAAATATACAATTGCTTTTCCAGATGGTACTGTTATCTGCCTGGATGATTGTCGTCCACTAAAATTAAAAAATTTTTGAAAATTATGCAAATTTTATTTGTTACTCGCCTTAAAACAGCAATTAAATTATTATTAACTGAATCACCATCATATACGTAAAAATGATCCCAACAGCATTCTGTCATAAAATGGGAAATATCTAATAACAATGGCACGGGTGTTGTTGTATTTGCAACATCATCTTCAATAATCCATGTACATCTTGATGATGCCGTATAATTTCTTTTTCCATCAGAAAAATTATGTGTTGTTGAATTATATCTAACTCTTCCAAAACAATGTTCACAAAAAGGACCAGTCCATCCTGGAGGGCATACACATCGATTATTAATAAATTGTCCTTGAACACATGGAATTTGAGATTTTGATGGTATTAAACCTTTTTGAGTTTGTAAAATTGCATTTGCCGTTAATGTAGTATTTAAAAGTAATAAATAATAATGTAAAAATGAAATAAATAGATAAGAAGATAATTGGGTAATTGCCGTCGTCTTTTTTGCACCGTCGTTTAATGACATGCTGACAAGAAGCGTAT
Source organism: Panagrolaimus sp. ES5 (assembly GCA_901766855.1). Taxonomy (NCBI): domain Eukaryota; kingdom Metazoa; phylum Nematoda; class Chromadorea; order Rhabditida; family Panagrolaimidae; genus Panagrolaimus; species Panagrolaimus sp. ES5. The sequence continues at coordinate 10,339 of CABFKO010024694.1, read as the reverse complement.
AAACACACAAGCTAGGGAAGTCATCAGCCAAAAGAAAAAAATATATTTCTTTTTTCAATGGCGTTAATATACACCTAAATTATTAAAAAATTACCTTAAAGCTTTGGTTTTTTTTATGATGAGGTAAAAAATATCGCGTTAAATTTAATTTAAATTTCTGAAATATTTGTTACCGAACACGGGTAAAAAGAGGGGCGTAAAATCGATAGAACAGACAAAAAAGCGAAATAAAATTGATCATCAAACTTTCGTGTAAATTCACTTTGTCTGAACAGTTCCACTTCGCGCACATGATTGAATACATTAGATGATGGTCTTGGAGCGAAATGGGGATTTTCTTTTGTTGACCATTTAGTGAACGACTTTTTTCTTTGTGTTTTTAAAATTTTTAACTTAGATTTTTGCAATCATTAAAATGCATTTTTTGGCTATTTACTTTTCTTTATATGCGCCATTTAATTTTCTTAAATAAATTGTTATGTGCTGCATTTTTTTCTCCAATGATTCATTTCAGTTTTTTTTTCTTTTTTTAAGGCACACGCAAAATCATCATCTATCCTTTTGAAGTCGTTTCTCTTTCTCTCTTTCTTTCTTTATTGTTAAAAATGTTTTTTTAAAAGAAAAATGAAATTTTTTATGGAGCAGTTGCATAAAAAATGAAAGAGAGAGAGAACGAAACAGAGTCAGTTAAAGTCAACCTAACGCTCCTTTTTTTAACGTTCTCATTTCGGTATAATGACGTATCAAAGTGAATTGAAAGAAAGAGAAAAAAATGAAAGCAGAGAATGTAAAGACTTCTTACTGAAGCCGCAACCATTTTGTGTGTTGCCTCTAGTTTCCCCCCTTGTCAATCCTCCTTCTGTTAAACGCGTCAATATTTGAGAAAAAAGGGAAGAGAGAAAGGGAATAGCACCCCAAATGTAACTAACGAAGACGCTCAACTAACTGCCAGTAGAAAAGATGAAAAAAAAGAATTTTTGAGCGCAACCGGACGTTTTGCCCGCAAGCGGAAGGTTTCACGACGCAAGGCAAAAAAGCCTCCTTTTTTTATTCTGCCGTCTTTTGACGACAACACCAGTATTTTTCGGGATGCGAGAGCCGTTTCATTGATTGCTTTTTGACAACTTCGTTTTTTTATCCCCCCTTATGAAGCTTTTGTTATTTTACTTTAAATGATGACATTTTATGGTTGTCATTTATTACTTTAAAATAGATAGTTTTTTAAGAAATTAATTTTTAACAAAAAAAAACTTTTATATCTTTTATTATTAACATTTAATGTACTCGTAAACGTATAACAAATGTTTTTTTTTTCAAAAAAACGTTTTATTTTTAATTAACAGTTAAACAATGGTACATTTATCATGTGAACTGACAAGGAAATGCTGCCCTTTTCACCAAAAAATTAATTGTTTTGTGTGCAACCAAAAAAAAGTAAAAGAAAAAAACCAATAGTTTGACTAAAAAAAAACACCCCAGAAATAACAAGTAACACAAAAAAAGGAGCAGTTATATATTTTACGCGTACATCTGTTTCTTTAATCTTTCTTTAAACGTTTTCTATAAATTAATTACCGTAATTGTATTAATATATATTTTTTGTATTCCTCAAAAAACCCATATTGAATTTTTGATAATCAAATTACTCATTGAAAAAATATTTTTTTTGTTGTTCCCATAGCGAATCGAAAGCTTTTTTTAAAGTTTGTTTTTTTTTCAAAAAATCAACGAGTCACGTTTTTAAAGAGCACGTCAGTTTTACCGTTGAAATATATAGATTTTTTCTCTAAACTTTTTATGATGAAACTTTAAAAAAATGTTTTTTTAGAAACCTGGGCAATGTACGTGTTTAGCTCATAATTTCATTACAAGATTTTGGCATATTACATTTATTCCATAACTTTTTTTTGTTATCTTTTAAAACAAAAATGGCAGCAAACATTACCTCAGATCAATATGTATTCCTTAAATCAGGATTTGCTCACGGCATTGCAGGGTTTTTTACCTGGGCAGCTTTATTTATAACCGGTCATCAAGTAAGCTTACTTTATTATTGACCCCTTAAAAACCTTTAAAATGTATATTTAAAGATATATCAACATTTACGATGGTATTCTTGTCCATCTGAACAAAGATGGATTATTCGTATTCTTTTTATTGTCCCGGTTTATGCGTTTGATTCTTGGTTAAGCTTATTATTTTTTACAAATGATGTATATGTTTATTTTAATTCTATAAGAGATTGTTATGAAGCTTTTGTGATTTATTCATTTTTATCATTGTGTTATGAATATTTAGGTGGAGAAAGTAATATTATGGCTGAAATTAGAGGAAAGCCAATTCGGTAAGCAACCCTTCACAAAACATTTATATAATTGAAAAAATCCCCTTTTTTATAGCCCTGTTAGTTATGCAACTTTAACTTGCTGTCTTGCCGGAAAACAATATACCATTGAATTTTTACGTTTTTGTAAAAAAGCAACTTTACAATTTTGTTTAATTAAACCAATTATGGCTGTTTTAACGCTATTTTTAATGGTTATCGGAAAATATGAAGATGGTAATTGGAGTATGGATCAAGGATATATTTATGTTACATTCGTATATAATATTTCTATATCTCTTGCACTTTATGGCCTCTTTTTATTCTACACAGCTACAAAAGATATCCTTCATCCATATAAGCCTGTTCTCAAATTCTTAACTGTTAAATCTGTTATCTTTTTATCATTTTGGCAGGGTAAGAATAATAAAATTTGTTGAAAGTGCATAAACCAAATGTTTTTTTAAATTTAGGATTCTTGTTGGCAGTATTGGGTGCAACTTCTGCTATTGATCCTGTACATGATAAATTAGGCAATGAAGTTATTGGACGTGGAACAGTTGCTGCTGGTTACCAAAATTTCCTTATTTGCATTGAAATGTTTTTTGCTGCCATTGCACTTCGTTTTGCTTTTGGTGTTTCAGCTTATATTGATGCTCATACTGGTAAAAAAACATCTTTCTAAAAAAAAATCCGTGATTATATGATTAATTTTAGTTAGCGGTGGTGATGAAGGAAGACCAGTAACTCTTCAAAGCATTAGCAGCTCATTGAAAGAAACCATGAATCCAAAAGATATCATGCAAGATGCCATTCATAATTTCCATCCACAATATCAACAATATACTCAAGTAAAATATTATTTTTAAAATATTTCTATACCCCATTAATTCTATCATTTTAGCATTCAAATCCTGCTCGTTCGGTCAGTGTCCACACAGCTTCAGGTTTTTAATTTTCTTTATGATCATCAGCAAAAAAAAGAGATAATTGTTGTCCGTGTTCGTTTTTAATAAACAATAATTTAATAATTAATAACGGATGTGGTATTTTTTAACTTGCTGATGATGGTAAAGGTTATTCTTCCCCCTTATTGTGCCATGGATTTAACGCTTTTATTCCCTTTTTCTTTTGAGCCTTTTGTTGGTGTTTTGTTTTTTCTTTCCATGTTTTAACACACAAACTCACACACAACTTTTTAAAATAACTTGTTTTTGTTTTTTAAAATAAGCAGCACATGTTCTTTTTGCTTGTTGATTGTGGTTTTTGTGTGTTTATAGGCTGCAGGCTCACAAGTTTCCCCGGGCGGCCAGATTATGGCTCATGCGCCCTCTCACCCTACAGCTGCAGCAGCAGTGGTGCCAGTTCAATCAGTGCCGATGAACAACACCCCGATTGCAAGCAGCAGCAGCAACAACAACAATCCTCGTTCAAGACCGAATGCAAACAATCGTCTGACATCCGAAACAGCAACCACCTCATCAACTTACACCCAATCGCTCATTTAGAAGCTTCAACTGACCTTTTACTGGTGCCCCTTGACAACACAGATTAGTATTTTTTTCTTGTTTGTTATCGTTTCTACTTCTTCTTTTTTTTTATCTGTTGCGATTCACATTTTTTTCCATTTTTATTTTATGTACAAAAAAATTTACTTAAAAGTTGTGTTGTAGCAGTGTTTTGTTTCAATTTTTTGTTTTTTTTTATTTATTTGTATAAACGGTAACAACTATTTTTTATATTCTTGTTTTGGTTTTACTCACTTCTTTTACTTTCTTATATGTGTGTTTGTTTTTTATTTTGAAAAAAAGAATATTGTCCATGAATCAACAAAAAGCGTCGAATTTTTTCTTCCCCCTTTTTTTTGACGTAAACAAACAAACAAAAATGTATTCAATCAATAAAAATTTTCAGGGAGCCGGTTCTAGTAATATAAATGATGAGCGTAGACTTGCAAATTCTGCATCTACAAGTAGCAACAATTATTCAAGTATGGGATTCACAGGCCCTCATGGTGTAACAACCCCAACATCCGCCACACCTGTTCAACCAACAACTTCATCATCACATGGGCTTGAATAATAAAAAAGCACTTTTTTCTTCTCTTTTTCTTCCTTGCATTTTCTTTATTTTTTTAACCTTCTTAACAACAAAAAAAAGATTTTTTGCAGTCTATGTTTTTTTATTCAACATATGTTTTATTTGAAATTTATTTTTAACATTCCCATTTTTAAATCTATCTGATTTTTGCGCATATCTGCGTTTAAATTTTAGTTTAAAAAATATGTTACTTCAAAAATTTTATTTACTTATCAATTAAAGTAGTTTATTCATATCTTTTTATATAAAAGAAAGCTTTGACCTTCTCGTTTGTTTTTTCTTGTATCAAAAATATTTTTCATTTTCCATGGAAACCGAGTTTTGCTTTCTTTTGCCTGTAATTTATTGGGCACTCTCAACAACACGATTTGCTATTACTTTGTTTATCTGTCATATTCTATATCTATCCTATCCCCCTTTTTTTTAAACCTTCTTCTATCAACTTTTAAGCTATTCTATCTCTTTTTTTTGACAAAAAAAAACTTAGAAATGCGATTGTCGTGATTTTGTTGAGCAGTGAGCAGAGTCAAATGCATATCTAAGGCAAAAAAAATCTTTTCAGCTATCGCGTTAGCAACTCTTCTTTTTTCCATTTCATTTTTCATATTTCAACTTTTCTTGCCAAACTCTATCGGCAATTTTTCAATTTTTATAGCAGCTAGAATCTTTTCACACGGGCCATATTAATAGCAGACAATTCTCGGTGGGGTTCATAAAAGGCTTTTTAATTTCCGTTTTTTAAAATTTATCATTTTGCCATTTTTCGTGGCATTTAAAAATATTTGATTTTTTAATTTTCTATTTATATTTCATGCAAAAATATTGCTTCTTCTGAAAAACAAAATATTTTTCTTACTGTACTTATTTCGTATTTTTATCCAGAGTCTTTTTATATGTTTCTATAATTTTGCTTCTTTTTAACATTACCAAATTTTAACTTTTCTTTGTAGATTTTATTATTTGGTCAGTATCGGTTTTTAAACAATGAAAAAAATACATTTCTTTGATAGCAGCTGTCTTAATTAAAATATATTTTTGTTTTTATAGTTTCTGTCCTGTTACAAATAAATTATTTA
>CABFKO010024683.1:0-22301 GCA_901766855.1 Panagrolaimus sp. ES5 | reverse complement strand
GTGGACCTATATCGCCGATACAAGTGGCCCGTTATGCACCGATTTATACATCATTGCAAAAACTCTTTTATTGCTAGAACTACAGTGACCCGATTCTGTAGCAAAACCTGCAACAGTCGTTTCTATAAGAAACAGATGAGAGATAGGAAAATAGTTAAATCTCTTGAAGAGACTAAAGAAAAAATGACATCAGATCTTATTCTTCCTAATCATATTAACAAACCCTTTCTCAATATAAATGAAGCTTGTCTCTTAATAGGAGTTAGTAGAACAACACTTTGGAGATTAATTAAAAATGAACGTTTAAAAGGCTACTAAAACAGGAAGGCTTCAGATAAAAAAAAGAAAACAGGGATTTTGACTTACCTGTTTTCAGTTCTACTATAATTTCATTTACGTACTTTAAAATCTATTATTGGGATACGAATCCATTTTCTATTACTAATTCTGTACCTGTCTCACATTTTTACTCAACTGTAATATATTATTATTACAGTTTTTTTAGGAATATTTGGAAATCAAAGAATTGCTTTTTTGACATATTTAGTTTAAGAATAAAAAATTGTTAGAAATTGACTTGAATTTTTTAAATATTATTACCCATTTAACTCTGTTTAGTAAGTTTTCAAAGTTATTGGGCGCTAGATAAAACATAATTATTCTCATCCTATAGATTTGTCATAAATCCTAGTAGAACCAAATAATTCAAATGCTTTAAAAGTATAATTTCTATTACTGTTGATTATTATAGTTTTTGATAAAAAAAGAATCAACTACATGTTGGTCTTGTGGAAAGTTAAATACTTCTTTAATTTTACCATCTTCAAACTTCCATAGTAAACAAGATAAGTTATTTAAATTTTCATGATTCTCTAATTCACTCCAATTTTTATGGCAGTCAATCACATAATCATCGCTAACGCCTATAACTACTCCTTCTGCTCTAAAGTTAAATTTACCCAATTGATTTAGATATTTTACTATCTCTCCAACCCCATTTTTAACCCCACTTAGAGGATGCCTACCTGGAATATGCCATTTTACATCGACATGGAATATTTCTTCAAGTTCATCAATTGCATTACTTGAATATGCATTGAAAAATTTGTTTACTAAAATTAAATTTGGATGTTCATTCATAATTTAAAGATATAATTGTTATTTCACATAGTATATTGGTAACAGTCGATCATTCTAAACTTTAACTCTGATGACACTTGCCCCTTTTATACTTTAATTTATTTATTAGTTTCTCTTATATTGATTTTAACTGATAGCAAAATATAAATCTATCTGTATATCCTGCAATTTTTCAATCTCATTTGTTGGATGAATCTCATAATTTGTATCGATTCTTACTTGTCAACTTATCAATGGTTATTAACAATTTATTTTAACCAATTACAATAAAATCATTTTTTTTTCTAAATATATAAAATCGCCCTAAACTGATATTCATTATAATTCGTTTTTCGATGAAATAGCTATAAATCAGGTCGAGATTTTAACATTTAATTATTAATCTAAATAGATTTGCAAAAAAAATCTAAACAAATGGAAATAAAAGAAAAATCTGACAGAAAGGCGACAAAATTCTTTGATACAAAAGGAATAGAGTTTGGAGAAGTATTTTCAAATCATATTTTAATTTCTGAGTATAAAGACGGAAAATGGAGCGAGCCTATTGTAAAACCTTATGATAAAATAGAATTACAACCTTCAATATCTGCATTGCATTATGGTCAATCAATTTTCGAAGGTTTTAAAGCATTTCGAGTCGATGAAAATACAATAAATATTTTTAGACCGTTTATGAATTTCGAAAGGTTTAATCAATCTGCAAGAAGATTATCAATGCCAGAAATACCTGAAGAAATTTTTATAAATGGAATTAAAGATTTGATTAAAATTGATAATTTTTTCGTACCAGATCTCCCCGAATCTTCATTATATATAAGACCACTGATGTTTGCCACAGAAAATACTCTTTCGGTCAGACCATCTAAAACATATAAATTTATCGTACTTACCTGTCCGGTTGGAAAATATTATAGTTCTCCGCTAAAAATGCTGATAGAAACAAAATACGCAAGAGCTGCAACTGGAGGAGTTGGAACATGCAAAAATTCTGGAAACTATGCAGCATCTTTTTTACCTACAGTGTTGGCTAACCAAAGGGGATTTGATCAAGTTATCTGGACCGATTCGGAAAAACATGAATATATTGAAGAGGCTGGAATAGCCAATTTAATGCTAATTAAAAACGGTGTAATGATCGTACCCGAATCACCAAATATTTTACAAGGAATAACCAGAAATAGTGTGATTGAAATTGCGAAATATTTAAACATTCCAATTGAAACAAGAATAGTGTCCGTCAATGAACTAATGGATGGCATAAAAGATCAATCTATTACAGAAGTCTTTGCTACCGGCACGGCTGCTAAAATAGCTCACATTGTTGCAATCGGTTTTAATAACAATTTTATTGAAATACCTGAAGTAGATAATAAGTTCTCAAATAAAATTTTAAAAATTCTAACATCAATACAACAGGGTGACCAAAAAGATATTTTTGGTTGGATCACACCAATGTATATAAAACAAAAAATTTCAAATTTTTAATCAAAAATTAGCGCGTCAAATCATTTAAACCAATTACTACTACAAATAATCATGTATAAACAAAAACCACCTCTTTTATTTCTATTTACAACATTACTTATTGATTTTATTGGATTTGGTTTAATTATTCCAATTATGCCAAAATTAATTCAAGAAGTTAGCGGAAGGGGCCTTGATTATGCCGCGCAGATCGGAGGCTTTCTAGGTCTTTGTTTTTCTTTGATGCAATTTATATTTGCTCCAATATTAGGAGGCTTGAGTGATCGTTATGGGCGGAGACCCATAATTCTACTATCCTTACTGGGACTTGGTATAGATTATATCTTACTTGCGTTGGCCCCTTCATTATTATTTTTGTTTATTGGACGATGTTTTGCAGGTATTACAAGTGCAAGTTACGCGACAGCCCAGGCCTATATTAGTGACGTAACTCCCCCTGAAAAAAGAGTACAAAAATTTGGGCTTGTAGAGGCAGCTTTAGGCCTAGGAGTAATTATAGGGCCCTTAATTGGAGGATTTTTTGGACAATTTGGCACAAGAATTCCTTTTTTTATAGCAGCTGGGCTCTCACTTACAAATGTCGTTGTTGGTTTAATTGTTCTTCCGGAATCTCTTTCCATGAAGAATAGAAGAAGGTTTGAATGGAAACGATCAAATCCATTGGGTTATATTATTAAACTTAATAAGTACAGCTTTTTAAAACCAATATTAATTACCCTATTTTTGATATTTCTAGCCTCACATTCTATACAGTCAATTTGGTCCTATTATTCAATTGAGAAATTTTCTTGGAGTGAATCAAGTATTGGATATTCTTTAGTCTTTTTTGGTTTATTTATGTGTCTTGTTCAGAGTTTTTGCATCAAACCAATAGTATACCGATTTGGAGAAAAAAAGGCTGTTTTTTTGGGTTTGTTGTTATATATAATTAGTTATTTTCTCCTAGGTTTTTCATTTAATTCATGGATTTTTTTATTGTCAATCATTCCATATTGCATAGCTGGTATCTCAGGCCCAGCTATGCAATCTATTGTGATGTCAAAAATTCCTCAAAATGAATATGGGGAGGTTCAAGGTATATTATCTGGTGTTTCGAGTCTTGCAGCAATATTCGGTCCCTGGATAATGACACAAATTTTCTCTTTTTTCATCAGTAAAAATTCAATTATAAATTTTGCAGGTGCACCATTTATTTTTTCAATGGTCCTAATATTTATAGCCTTGGTTTTAATTAGGAATTTTATCAGGAATGAATAGAAAATGACGAATTAAATTTAACTTCATTAAAATCCCTCCCCCAGTTTGGATTAATAAAATCTTCCTCTTCAGGTGAAAAGGACTTATTGAAGAGCTCTTTAGGCAGACTAGATGACTTGTCAATTCTTTTTGATAAGCCATTTTTATCATCTTCTCGATGAAGGACAAGCACCGGGTCTACCTCTATTTTTTTTCTTCCAATTAATTCAAGTTTAGCCCGCAAGTTATCATCTTCCCCTCCCCAAATACTATAACTTTCAGTATAGCCACAAATACGTTCAATATCGGCTCGTTTTGCCATAATTGTACCATAATACAACGGCTCCAGAATTTCATTAATATCATTAGCCCTATAATGATAATCAAAATCAACAAAAAGTACCTGACCAACGGTGAAACATGGGTAATTTGAATCTAATATATTTGATAAATTTTCAATTGCGTCGGTTACCATTTGACATTCAGGATCAATTACCATTATATTATCTTTTGTTGCATGTCGTATAGCCACATTCCAGGCTTTGCATGGATTACGCCATTCATGCTCTTGTTCATTTACTATAATTTTCCAATTTATATCTGAAAAATCTTTAACAAATTCCAACAATTCCTCATACTCTGTTGGTTCATCCATTGCAATTATTACTTCAATACCTTTGCGATTTAGATAATGAGCATGTAAAGGTAAAACTCGCCTAAAATCTTTCATTTTCCTAAAAAAGGACATAATAACTGAAGTGTTTAAATCTCTCATCATTTTCTTAATTTTCTGCTAATGTTTCAAAACAAACCGTCATAAATTTTTCCATACCTTTTATTTCATCCTCTATTGACCGTTGTTTATTTCCGTCAACTTTATCATCATTAAATTCGTGTATTCTATACACATAAAATATTTCTGGATTAAAGTAAACTTTATCATATCCGGCAATTTCCATTAATGGATTCATAATTGCTATGTCGTAGGTCATTGGGAAAAAACCACCTTGAGCATCTTTATAAGCCAATACCAATGGATCTTGATTCAAAAACTCTTTAAATAACTTGTATTTAAATGACTTAAGATGTGATGCTCGCCAGTCAAGAGTTCGTAAATTTTCGAACTCTTCTTTTGAATAAGCGTAACAATGTCCTTCATACGAGTTAATGGTTTTATATTGGCCATAAGTTAGTAGACATCCTTTTTGCTCATAGATTTCTGATAATTTATTGAAGACTCGTTTATCTATCAAATAATCGTCTCCATCAACAAATGCAATAATATCCTCATCATCAACCTGAATATTAGTTAGCGTTCGATAGATACTTTCTAATGCTAAAAGCCTGGAAGGATTTTTTCTCTTTATTACATTTGATAAGTTATCAGGAATTAAATCTAAAGCACCATCTTCAGAACAATCATCTATGAAATGTATTTCAAAATTTGGGTATTCCTGACTGATTAAGGAGTCAAAACATTCTACAATATAGCTTGCTACATTATAGAAGGGTACAAGAACTACAATTTTATTTTTCATTACTTTTATATTAATTTTTGATTTTTATTAACTTCCAGCTCTGGCTTTTTCTTCTTCAGCACTATCATTCCGTTTGGTCTTCTTCATTCCTCCTCCCAGATTCTTCGAGTATGTAATTCTCACCAACCTAGGTTCTGAGAACTTACCTTTGAAAGATTGGTTAAATCCAAGCCCTGACTGAGGATTATCTATTCCAAAATTCATGTTCCAAAAAAGATCATCGACTGTTATGCGTATAGTCCCATTTTCATTTTTTAAACTATATTTTGCACCGGTAGAAACCTTACCAAATGGGAGCAAATAAGCCATACCAAATGGGCTTCTGGATTGATACATCCCGCTAAGTTCAGCTGTCAAATTTTTAAGGATTTTAAATGAATGATTCATATTTATTGAAACATACATTTTTTCATTTTCAATGATCCCATTTTGGTAAATTGCTTCATTACGACCATAAAACCCATTTAAACTGGTGTAAGAGTCCCACCATCTATTAAATTGAAATGGAATACTAAATCCGAGAGAAATTAAATTTGATTTTTTCAAATTTTCAGCCCTAATAATTTGTTTATTTGATTCGGGATCAATTTGAATCTGATACGGAATAATTGGATTGTCCGCACTTGAATATCCTAATGTGGCAATATATTTCTTTTTGTACTGATAAGTTACTTCGTAATTATTAGAAATTGAAGAGTTTAACTCCATGTTTCCTGTAATAAAAGTCATTTCATCTACGAAATGTACATAGGGTGCCAAATAGCTAAAAGTTGGTCGAGAAATTCTTCTATTATAGCTTAAACTTAATGTCTTACTATCAAAATCTTTTGATAAACTCAATGATGGAAATAGCTTTCCGAAATTTCTATCTACTAACTTTACATTTTGGTCATTTCGCAAAATACTTTGGGTATATTCATATCGAAATCCCATATTTGCCTTTAATCCATTTTCCGTAGAAAATTTATAGTCTAAATATCCAGCGCTTATTTCCTCTTTCATTTTCACATTTTGGCTCAGATCAGGAACCTTTTCCCAATCATTATTTTGGGCTTTCGCCAATACATTGATTGAATTAGAAAGTTTTGAGGAAGTATGTTTTATTCCGAAACTAAATGCATTTCTTTCATTGATTTTTTTCTTGAAATCAGCCCTATAGATAAAAAAATCTATCGGAGTCAATTTTGATACTTTAGATTCTGAACTATTGGTCAATTCATCTTGGCTATTTTCGTAGTTTTCAAATTTATAATCATGTGGATTTCTATTGTCATACCTGAGATAATCGAAATTAATCACCAATTCTACACGATCATTAAACGCGTGGGAAACATTAAAATTAGAGCCAAACTGCGTCCATTTATTAATCTCATGATGATAAATATTCGAAAAACTTTCTCCAGCCTTTATATCATAGAATCTAGTATTTCCGTTTTCATTGACCTTAACTCTATTTAATGATGAAAATACCCCAAATCCAAATTTAGTTTTCTCAAATAATTTATAATCAAGTGACAAATCGATATTTCCTAAAAGATTCTTAGACTTTCGAACCGCATAATTTGATGCCCCACGGGTAATCACTCCGTTCGATAAAATTTCTCTATCATTACCAAAATCTGCAAATGCACGATTCCACCCAAATGAGGCGCTTCCATAAACGTCCAATTTTGTTCCGCTATATCCAAATTCGCCACCTATTGAGGATTTTTCGTATTTCCCTATGCCTACATTTAGATTATATGACCCCCTAATCTCATCGTGAACTGCTTTGTTCATAACAATATTAATTAGTCCTCCATTCCCTTCTGCATCTTCACTTGCGCTGGAATTAATTAGCTCAATCTTTTGAATATTACCACCATTGATGGATTCTAGCATTTTGAGTAATGCGTCTTGTGGAACTTTTTTTAGTTTGCCATTAATCATTATACTAACTCCATCTCGACCATTTACTTTAATATTGTTGTTTTGTCGATCTAAAGAAACTCCAGGTATTCTTTCCAATACTTCTGTAGCATTACCTGCCGAACCTAGTATAGAATTCCCTATGTTTATAACTAATTTATCCGCTGTCTTATTAAATAGCTGCCTATTTCCTGTTACGGTAACTTGTTGAAGATTCTGCGGTTTACTCTTCAGCGTTACGCGACCTAAAAAAAGCTCATTCTTATTTTCCATTCCTTTAAACTTTCTTACAAAAGATTCGTATCCAAAATAACCTACCATTACGGAAAAAGAACGATTTTTGGGAGTACTCAATTCGAATATTCCAGACACATTTGTTGCTGTGGATATATACTCACTAGAGTCGCTTAGTATTATTTTAACTGTCGCACCTTCAAGAGCTTGTTGACTTTCATTGTAAACCGTACCTTTCAATTTATTGTCCTGCCCATTGGCTATTTCAAAAAATGCTGAAAGAATAACTGTTATACAAATAATTTTATTTTTCATATTTACTAATCTATTTGCATGCAATAATATTTTCCAAATACTGCTTTTCATTTTTTTCATATTCTAAAAAAATATTTTGCATTTTATTTAAGTTTAATTTAATAGTTTGATCCGTATGTACAGCTATAATCCTATCCTTAATAGTCTGAATTGAATCAAGAGCAATATCCCCCAATTGGCCGATTTTATGAAATTCCAATCGATCGGCATTTCCATACATATCGCTCTTTGTTTTCCATGGATATACCAGCATAGGCACACCAAATTTTATACTTTCCTTAACTGAACCTGCGCCACCATGTGTTATAAAAAGTGACGATTCTTTGAGAATATTAATTTGGGGAGCAAATTCACAGATATAAACGTTTTCACCAAATCTATTTATAAGGAGTTCGTCATTATCAGGGCCCGACACTAGTATCAAAAAAAAGTCTTTCATTTCGGAAAGTGCTGAAATAATTTTCTTAAAAAATATGTTCTTATTTTTAAAGGTATTTGTCAAGGACCCCATAGCACAATACACTATCGGTCGATTTTGAATATTTAATTTCGACCAATCAATAGATTCTTGATCTCTATCTTCATAAATAAATGGGCCTATATAATTAACTCCAGAGTAATTTTCTCGCTCAACATCAAATTCTTTTGGAAACAGAATTATCTCTTCAACATCTTTAACTTTAAAATAGCCAACCCTATCGACCTTTGAAATATGAATTACGTCTTCAAGTAAGTTGGCTTCCTTAAGCACCTGTTTATAATATAGTTGAAAATCTGAATGATCAAAATCTTCCTTCTGCTTATTGTTATACTGCACCCAATCATCTTCATTTTGAATATATGCAGAAAGTGAATTATCTGTAACCAGCCGATAATCTAAAGGCTTTAGCATTCGAGCTCTATCGCAGCAAATCCAAGTTTGGATCATCTTAAAATGCTGTTTCAGCCCCTTAAGGTGAAGAGCCCATTTCCAGAATGAGGTTTCGACTAAAAACAATTGCGGTGAATATTTTTTAATAATATCTTTCGCAACATCACTAGTTGACATACAGCTTCCATCTTCATTAAAATTTAGATTATTATAGAAAATATAACCACGTGATTCTACTTCATGTTTCATTTTCAAACTAGATATATATATGCTTTGAATCCCCAATTCTTTTAAAATTTTAGCCATTTTAAAAGCTGGAAACATATGACTCTTAAATGGTGTCATAACAAAAACTATAAATCTCTCCATGTTAAATTTCACTTATATTTAGATGACTAAATTTGGGGTACACAATGGAAATAATATGTTGTCTAAATTCTAAACACATAAAACTATATTGTTTAAAATGCTTATATGTTCCGATTAACTCCCCGTTACTCGTTATTTCGTCTATTTCCAAAAAGTCCATAGGTATTGTAATTCCGCACCCAATTATTTTTGACAAAGCTTCTTTAGCAGTCCAAAAAACAATTGGGGACAAATGTTTTTCATTCATTATGTCTTCCTCTGAAACAGTAAGAAATTTCCTGTAAATTGATTGGCTAATGATGGAAATTGGTTCAATATCAATCGAAACTGGATGAACTCGATCAAATATAACCACACCAATTAACTTTGGTTTATGTGATATAGAAAGTCCCAATGATCTTATATTCCTTCCAATTATTATAGGCTGCCCAAAGACGCTATTTTTAATTTCATAATCAATCAACTCCTCCTTTGATTCAAAAAAATGCTCTTTAATCAATAGTCTTGCCAACGAGCGTGAAATTTCAAATTCTCGCTTTCTAGATCCAAGTAATACAGCAGAACTATTCCTTTCATTCTCATTTAAAATAATGTGTTCATTTGGGAATTGTAATGTCTCTACAATTCCCAATACAGCTCTGAAGATTTTTGACTCGTGATTAAATATCAATTCAAATCTAGTATAGTACTTCGCCTGTGACACTTTAAGCAAGATATGAATTATGTTATTAGTGATAATTCAGACAGTTTTTTCTTATCGATTTTCCCATTATTGGTGATTGGAAAAGGACAATTAGAAATAAAGATCTCATTAGGAACCATATAAATAGGTAAATGTATTCGACAATGTTTCCTTATATCATCGTCACTAACAAAGTTTTCTCCTGCATATGAAACATAAAGTGATATGTTAACAGTATTCTCATGTTGCTTTCCAATTGCTACGACTTCAGATATACCTTTCATTCTTGCAACAACTTGCTCTATCTCATCTAATTCAACTCTATTTCCATTTACTTTAACCTGGCTATCTTTTCGACCAATAAAAAGATGATTGTTACCTTTCTTTTTAATTATATCGCCAGTTTTATATACTTTTCTTTTATTTGATTGATTAAAGGGATCTGTAATTAATTTTTCACAATTTAGTTTCGAATTTTCCCAGTAACCATAGAAAAGACTATCATTGGACAACCAAAGTTCACCTTCAATATTTTCTTCCATAATTCTATTTCCTTCATCATCCACTATATAAAACTCACTGCCATCATATCCATTTCCAATGGGAATTTCAGAATTTGACAAACACGAATTGGCATATAAATCATAAAATGTACATGCTATTGATTCCGATTGTCCAAAACAATTTACTATTTTAAGGTCTGGAAATATCATCCACAGTTCTTCCATATTTGCTAGGGGAAATTTATCTCCAGCGTAAAGAATAGAACTCAACTTTTTGAGTTCAGAAAGTTCATTTTTACAATATCTCAAAATTGCAATCCAAATAGCAGGTACACAATTCATTTGAGTTACACCACTTCTTTCTATCTCCCGTAGTAATTTCTTTGGAGTATACGCAAGATTTTGGGAGAATAGTGCTAATGTTGCCTGAGATCCCCAGGCAAGACCTAAATCAAGTAGGGAAAAGTCAAATTGCAAAGGTGAAATTGAACCCACAACATCATAGGTTGAAAGATTACAATGTTTCACTATAGCTTCAAAAAAAGCAATAGTAGCTTTATGGCTCATCATGATTCCTTTTGGATTACCAGTGGTGCCTGAAGTCGATATGATGTACAAAATTTCCTCGTGAGAAAAGCTACTTTCTTTGCTACATAAACCTTGGCTACTACATTCCACTAGATGCGCGTTACGGAGGTCCAAAAACCCTATACTTTCTGACAATTCAAATTCTGAAATGTCTTTGTTTATTAAAATCAGTTTAGGAGTATATTTCTCAATTATTGCTCTAAGCCTAACACTTGGCTCATTCGGGCTAACAGGAATAAATACAGAACCAATAACCGAGCTTGCTAATTGGGCGCAAATAGCATTAAACCCATTTTCTACTAATAATATTATTCTGTCCCCCCTAGTTATACCGAAGTTGATCAGATTGTTAACATATATCTCTGTTTCTTCTTGTATGCGCTTTTTAGTATAAACTTCTGAGGTTGTTCTTAAGACGATATCTCCTGGAGAAAATCTTCTTAATAAATATTCATGAAATAGCAAAACTGCAGATATTTTTATTTATTATAATTGATTTATTAACGTACTTGACCACATAAATGGACCTGTACATAGAAGAAGAAAACTATTTTTATCGCCGGTCATACTTTCACTTAAATAATCACTGATATTAATAAGAATATCGGTCGCCCCAGCATGACCAAAACGAGCTATATTTTTATCGTAAAATAATCTCTCCGGCACATTTGCTAATCTTAAAAAGCTTTTACATGTGTTGATACTATAATTGTTAGTGAACACTTGTGTGATGTCCTCTCTTTTCTCAGAGGAATAATTAAACGTATCTTTAATAGTTTGCCTGATTCCTGATCCAACAGATTTAGTATAATTCATAAAATCCTTGTCAGGGTCCATAAGTCCCGCTTTAGCATCAACCGCAAAACTGACTTTTTCTATTTCTAGATTAAAAATTGGATTTTTTGTGATCAAACAACATGCAGATGCATCACTACCTATCGCCATACTGGGAGGCGTTAGTTTACTTGTATTTTTGGGTATAATATCCCCAATGACGACCAAAACATTTTTAAATATTCCGGAAGAAACATAACTCCTTGCACTATTTATTGCTGGTAGAAGATTACCACAGAAAGAAAGAGAAGAGAGTATAGGGTAAGCGTTCTGTAAATGCATTTGAATCAAAAATTCACTCAGCTCACTATGGATTAAATGTGTAGTAAACCCTAATGAACTTGTTGCTATAATAATTGCATCGATTGAGCCGGGATCTACTAAAGTTTTATCCAAAAATTTTGATATGGATTTACCCAGCAACTCCAATACAGAATTATCACTCTCTCTTACTTTTTCAAATCCACCATTTCTTAATGATCTTATTAGTTCTTTGTTTCCATTCAATTCCCCAACTTCGTCCAAACCCAACTCATTTTCACCCAAGGTGTAGCAAAATCCTCCGATATATGCTTTAGATATTTTCTCTTCCATTAGCCTAAGCAAGAATATTTTCTTTGGTTGAGTGATTATATATACTATTCAAAAATGGACTTTTGACCAATTCGTCATTCCCAGAGTATTTTTTAGCAAATTCAGTCAATGGTTCTCTGAGATTTTTATAATCGATAGAATCATCTTCATTTTCCAGAAGTTTCACTTTTATACCAATCTCAAGGTTATCTATTAATCGAATATACGAGCTTAATATATCTGATATTTTAGCTTTATTTAAATCCAACGTTTGATTATTATCTAACGTAATTGCTAAATTTTCTTGAAGAAAATTCAAAAATATTAAGGAGCTTCTAGCATCATAATTATTTTCTGGATCAGAATGTGCCGAATAACGAAGTAATCTTTCGAATAGTATAACTTCTGCATAGAAATAGGCATTATCATAACCATTTTTTGCTAAATCTAAACATGCCAAAATAGCTTGGACATCGACTCTAAGTTCTTCCAATGCAGCAGTATTTTTACTATTCTTAATTTTAAAATAGTCAGTGTAGGGAAGACTACCTTGCGAATGAAAATATTCATGCAAATGAAGCCAAGTGGCGAATGATAATTGTAAAGTTTTCTCATTTAATCTTTTAATGCGCCAAAAACTTTTTTCCGAAACAAATCTTTCAAGGATAGGTTTGCCAAATTCCTCAAATCTTCTAAGAAAAACATCTATAAAATAGAAAACGGTAAATTCTTCTTCAAATTCCTTTTCACAAACAAAATTTTCTGGAAATAACGCAACACAAGTTGGATATTGTGCAAATCCAAATGTACTGTTCAGAACTGAAATTGGAGTCGCTTTAGAATTTTGATATTTAGATCTAATTATATGATCCGGTTCAATATTTTCGTAATAAAAACCATCAAGAGCCAAACTTTTATTGTAGGGAGCCTTAAACACCCCCATAACAATTGACTCCTCTTTAGTAAAAACAAAATCTCTTGTATTGCTAAAATCTAAGACACCATTTACCGAGTTTTTACAGTCTTCAAGAAAAATCTGAACTGTTTTAAGTGACAGAAATTCTTTTAGAGTATTTTCTATTAAAATATAATCATTTCCTGACAAACCGTTATGAATATCAGGCAATTGCATTCTTAATTCAGCAAGTTTGTTTATTAAAATCAAGTATCTTTCTTGACAAAAATCTTTGTGTAACATATTATTTAGGTAATAAATTAGATAAAATTTAGAACGGTACTTTTAAGCACTCATTGTGATTGATAAAGTTTTCTAGGTTCATTTGGTCAGTTATTCTCTCCCCCTGTTCAATTCTTGCTACACATTCCTTTTCATTACGATTTTTTAGTTCGGAAGATTTTAATACGAGTCTGATTTTTTCCTTTTTTATAACTATAATTCCGTTTGCATCCGCAAACATCCAATCGCCATTGTTAATTACCGCTGATCCTATTTTTACACTTTCAGGTAACTCTCCAATGGGCTCTCCTAATGCAGCTGCCTCAATCACTGTGTTTTTTGCCCAAACTGCTACTCCGAGTTTAGGAATTTCGTCCACATCCCTTATTGCTCCATAAACGATAATTCCTGCCAAATTTTGTAACCTCGCACTTTTTACAACGATATCTCCCAATAATGCTTTATGACCTTCTCCAATATCCTTTACTACTAAAACATGATTCTCTGGAATTCTATGTAGAGCTTGTAATACAGGTAATATTTCGCCATTCGTTTCTATTACAAAAGCTGGCCCGTTCACTTTAATATCTGGTGTAATATTTATTAGGTCCTGTAACATGAAGGAATTACCGTAAGACTTATCCCAGACTAACGTAGTAGTTAATTTGTCGAATTTGATACGGAGATCTTTTACATTAATTTCGAACATTATTTTAAGTTCTTTTAAGTTTAATATTTGAATACGTTTTAATTGTTGTTCCCGTAAGGAGGAGATCCTCTGGCGATTGACCTAATTTAAACTCCTCAATAAAGGGTAGGAATTCCTGAACAAAAATGACCAATTCAGAAATTGCTAAATGACTTCCTAAACAAGCATGTTTACCCTTTCCAAATGTGTAGGAAGTAGTTTTAGCTGATCTATTACCGGTTATAGGACAAACCTGCTCAAAATTGGCACTAGCTAAATTGACATTTATATTATCAAATTTCTTAAGCTCCTTACCTTTATATTCTAAGCTTGTTTTAACAAACCGAACTGTTGAATGAAGAGGCGGGTCCTCCATTAGAGATTCACTAATAAAATCTTTTATTTCCTTTTCCGTAATGAAAAATTTTAATTTATCCTTTTCCTCGTACATTTTTAATATCAAAGCATCAAAAGCTGAAATAGTAGTAGCCATTCCCGCGGCCAATACCATTAATAAGGTATTTATTAAATCTTGTTCATCTTCAAAAAGATTTCTATCAATAGATGAAATCAGTCCATTTTTATCTAGCTTAATGGAACCACTTAAACATTTAACCAAGAAATCTGTTAAATACTGTTTTGAATTCAATGCATCTGTTAAAGGATAATTTGGATTATCAATGTACCTGACCAGTTTATCAAGATGGTAAAATATCTCAATGTCAAGCCCTTCGTCTATGCCATACAATGCTAAAATTACCTTAGTTGGAATACGTTGTGCAATCTCTCTATGAAAATCTATAATTTCGTCATTCTGCTGTCTAATTGTTTGGATTAAATCTTCAGTAATTTTTTTTATAAACTGTACTTCATAGCATTTTATGGCCTTAAGTGTAAAAAAACGAGCGACTTCACGCTTTATAGTTAGCATTTCTGGAGAATCAGAATCCAACATTGTTTTGCCAAAAACATGTCTACTTGCACGGAATAGATATTCAACAGTTACATCATCAGACTTCAAAAATCGCTCTACATCTTCTTGGGTTGTTGCCAGATAACATCTTCTACTTTTATCATAATTGAAATTTTGTGCGTCCCTTAATTCCCAATATTCATCCTTTACTTCAATCATTTGGAAGTGATTTTTACGTAATTAATTTCTCAAAGTCCATTTTTAGTTTTTACATACCAAAAAGGCATGCATTTTTTCTATTGTATAGAAGTTTGAAAGATAATTGCTTTCAACACTAATTTCTTTTCCTAGCAAATCTTCTAGAAATAATATCAGCTCCATAATTCTAAACGAATCAACCAACCCAGCATCCCAGATATTTGTGTCAATTTTGATTTCACCAATTGCTCTCTCTTTGTTAGCATCTTCATTCAATAAATAATCTTCTACTGATACTTTAAATTCTTCAATTTTCATTTTGTTATTTTTTTATATTTTTTTTTAAAATCACAGCAGAAATACCGCGACATTTTTAATTAATTAATAATATTTGATACCTCAAAAATATATTCTACAGCAGAAAAAATGAAAATTGTTGAATACATTATCGATGAAATTAGGATATTTCAGGTTCAAAATATTTATGAATATTATTAAACTAATTTTATAGACAGAACTAAGCAACCAATTTTCACGATGCTTACCTGCAGGTAAATTCCCATTAGATTTAGTACCCAATTACAAAATACCTGAGTTAATTCTGAAGGATAAACCTGGAAAACCTCGATTTTGACCCGAAAAACTTTAATCTTATCGATAAAATTATCGTTAGACATGAACTTCATGCAGATTTGCGGCAGTTAAAATCAAAATAAAATGAAAGACAATCAAGAAGCAGCAAATTTTGAATTTGCAGTACAGACAATTTGTTCCTTTACAAATACCTCTTATGATAATTCAGATAGTACTTGGGAAACAGGTGTGACAGTGTCCTCTAGCATGATCTTCTAATCGGAAAGAATATTTTCATCTCTCTTCATAATAATTTTTGAGAGATGAAAACTACTTTTCAATAAAATATATTCATATGGATAACCTAATAGGATGTATTATAATCGAAGACGAGCCGCTTGCAGTTCTACACCTTACGTCTCTGATAAAGAAAACTAATAAACTTATTTTGCTGGGATTTCTAGACGATATAGAGGAAATTGATACGGTTCAAGAGGAACTTAAACAAGCGAAAATACTTTTTTTAGATCTACATATAAGTGGTGGAAATATTGAAAAAATTGGTCATTATCTGAAGCATGTACCCTATATCATTATTACATCTGCTCTTCCTCCATCAGAGTATCCAATTTTTATTAAAAACAGAAAGTACTTTGTACTACAAAAGCCAATAATAAAATCAAAATTTAATGAGTGTTTGTTAAGGATCTTGTCAAAAAATATCATTGCAATTAATTGAAATCATGGGTGAATTTCAACATTTAGATTTCTTCGTATTACGAACGCCTAAATCTTCCTTAAAAGATTTAGACACATTTCTTAATTTAAGCCAAAAGCAGCAAATTGAAAGTTATCTCAAATTACTATTTAGTGAGTTGTTTTTTAAAGACGCATTATTTTTATCAAGCGAACAGCTATTTTACCAGGTCGAAAGGTGGTTAAATAATGAAATTGTTTTAAATGATAAACTTTTTAAATCTTTATATAAATATGTCGTAAGGTTTAGTTCACGATGTACTCCTTTTGGACATTATGCGGGTATTGTAGTTGGTGGAATTGTAAAATACGGACAAAAAAAAGCCATTTCGATACAAAGAAATCTGATTGACCAAGCAAGTTATCGCATCGACATGCAATATCTTCATCAAATTGTAGGCACAATATCTAAACATCCGGCTATTAAGTCTAACCTCTACTACTCTTTTAACAATACGATTTATAAACAAGGAGATTACTATAAATTTTATCAACATAACGAAATATTATTTGGTTCACATTTTTTGAACCAAGTACGAAAAAGCTCCGTATTGGACCATGTTATAACTTCACTAAAACATGAATTTCATTTCACTGAGTTGATTCAACACCTTAAAACTCTAGGTGCCAGTCAAACCCAAGCTATTAAATTTGCTGAAAATCTCATTG
This sequence comes from Panagrolaimus sp. ES5, assembly GCA_901766855.1. Taxonomy (NCBI): domain Eukaryota; kingdom Metazoa; phylum Nematoda; class Chromadorea; order Rhabditida; family Panagrolaimidae; genus Panagrolaimus; species Panagrolaimus sp. ES5. Next base: position 5,051 of record CABFKO010024683.1, on the reverse strand, counting down.
ATTCCCAGTTTATATATTCTGAAATTCGTCCTGTTCTGACTAGCGATAACACATTTTTGGATTTATTGACAACTATTAAAAAAGCGGATAATGAACGACTATTTTACCCATCTTTATTAAAAGTTGAGAAACTGCTTCGCTCGGATAAAAATCTCCATGATAAACAATACCATATAAAAAATATAATTAGCAAAAACATTCCTACACAATATGGAAACAATATTATTCAAGGAGATCTATTGATCGGCACAGAGTCAAGTATAATAGATGAAAGGGTTATAAATAAGATTTTGAAACAGCTTGAAGAGTTGCTGCCTCTCACTTATAACAAAAAAAATGAAGAACTGGAAAATTTCAAATTAAGCTTTAGAAAACGATATGATGGACAAATGATTTCATTACTGGAATTATTGGATCCTGACACAGGTATAGGTTACGGAAATTTATCCAGTTCTTTAGACGATCCTTTATTAAAGAATTTCAGGTCGCCTATAAAAGATAAAAATTCCCATGATAATATTCTTGAAGACATATTAATTCGAAAAAACACTTTAAATTCTACCGACGATAAAATAAAAATTATAACAATCGAGGAGCACGATTTAGTTTATGATTCGAATAAAAAAGTTAACTTTTCCCCTACACTCTATGCCATTGGTAATTTATTGACAGCAAAAAATAGTACAGCTGAACCATTCTTCTGCTTACAAGGATTTGGCGGTAATTCTGCAGGAAATTTAATCGCTCGATTCGCCTATTTAAGTCCGGAACTTCAAAATAAATTAAAGGAAATCGGCTATCAAGAACAAGATGCGTATTCAAATGCCATCGTTGCGGAAATCATTCATATTCCTGAAAGCCGTACTGGCAATATTCTTCAAAGGCCAAATATCAGAACTGCCGAAATAGCCTTGTTGGCAAAAGGAAATTCGAAAACGGATATAATAGAAATCAATAATCTTTATGTCTTAATAAAAAATGATAGATTGGTTTTATGGTCAAAAGAATTAAATAAGGAAGTTATTCCGAGACTGACGTCTGCACATAACTTTAAAAGTGGAATTAATCTCTACCGCTTTCTTAGCGATCTCCAGTCTCAAGAGAATTCAATCAGCCTGAAATGGCAATGGGAAAAACATAAAAATTATCCATTTTTACCTAGGATAATCTATAAAAACATAATTCTAAGCCGAGCCCGATGGAATATCTCCAAAATAACTAATGCTCCCAATTCCACTATAGAAAAACAAAAACTGATAGAAAATTTAGTTCGGATATATAATTTGCCTCAACGAGTTATTCTTATAGAAGGCGATAACGAATTGCCATTAGATTTCTCAAATCCAATTTCATTAGATATATTGTTCGAAAAAATAACGAAACATGATATTATTTTATCAGAATTTGTATATTCAGATTTATATTCCCCTGTACATGATCAAATAGGCAGCACTTATAGCAATGAACTGATAATACCTGTTAAAAGTTCCAATTGTATTACTGCTAAAACCTCCATTAATATTGAGCCATGTAAAAAAAGAAATTTTGTACTAGGTGATGAATGGATTTATGTAAAAATATATTCAGGAAAGAAATTCGCTGATGAACTTCTGAAAAATACCATACCGGAATTAATACAAGAACTAAAAAGATCTAAATTAATAAAAAAATGGTTTTTTATACGTTATCAAGATCCTGACAATCATTTGCGCTTACGATTTGAAGTAAAATCAAATGATAAAATTACCCCAATTATACCATTGGTAAATAAAAGATTTAAACCATATCTACTAAATGGAACAATATCTAATATCCAGTATGATACCTATCGGAGAGAATTGGAAAGATATACCCCTGCATTTATGGGCAATAGTGAAACTTTATTTTTTTTTGAAAGTGAATCCGTACTCACATGCATAAAAGAATTTTCATCAAATGATCGCTGGCAATTGGCTATCCAATATATAGACAGCATTCTTGAAATATCTAAATTTTCTCTAAACCAGAAAATCGACTTTACCAATAAAATGCGTTTTGCTTTTTCAAAAGAATTTAATACCAGTAAATCAATTATGACGGATCTGAACAGGAATTTTAGAGAAAAAAAGTTTTTAATTGAAACACTTCTATCAAAAAAACAACAAATTAACAATATGAGAAGACCTTTAAGATATTATGGAAAAATAGTAGAAAAAATATCTTTATCTTCTACCTCTAAAAATGAGTTATTTGAAAAAATAGTCGAACTTATTGCCAGTTATATCCATATGTATATAAATAGGTTTTTCCCATCCGAACAGCGCCAATATGAATACATAGTTTATCACTTTTTAAACAGTTACTACCTAATGTTACAGGGTAAAATCAAAAGAAGTTAATGATACCCCCAATTCTAATTGGGGAAGATTCCCATACGAATAAATAGATTGTTCCTATATTGGAGCCCAATTTCCAATTTTTCATTTGTTTTTAAATTAACTTTTACCGCATCAACACTCTTAATTTGTTCTATGTTAACGATATGAGACCTATGAATTCTTAAAAAATTGAACCAAGAAAGCTTTTTTTCCATTTCTTTAAGTGTAGAGGAAACAGTATGAGTTTCATTTTCAGTTATTACTTTTACATAATCGCCAAAAGCCCTTACAACATGGATATCAGCTGGGTTAATAAAAATAGTCTTATGGCCGTCTTTAAATTTTAAAATCTCATTTTTTGGCTTATCACGATTCAGGGAAATAGCGTTTTGAACTTTTTCAATAGCTTTTGACAACCTTTCCTGCGTTAATAATGGTTTAAGGATATAATCAATTACGTCGAGCTCAAACCCTTCTATGGCAAACTCTCTGTGGCCAGTAATAAATATTACGAAAGGTGGATCCAGAAGTGATTTTAAGAAAGAAACTCCATCCATTTCCGGCATTTGTATATCAGATAACATAAGATCAACTTGACCCGTTATTAGAATATCTTTTGCTTCTAACGGATCTTCAAAACTATTTAAAACTTCGATACAGCCAATTTTTGAAGCTAATAATTCAAGTCGCTTTCTTGCCAAAGGTTCATCTTCAATTATAATTGTTTTAATTCTATACATAATTTTTTAAAGATTTATATCTGAAAATTCATTTGCATTAAGGCTCAATTTTAGCAAAATCATATAGGAATCACCAGATTCATTAATAGTAAGCTTATACTGATCGGGATAATTTAATTCTAACCTTTTGTAAACATTCTCAATTCCAATTCCACCAACATACCCAGGAGGCTTTTCAATACGTCTGAAACCATTTGATACCTTCAAATTTAAGATATGATTTTTTATTAATATTTGAATATCAACCCATGCATTTCTACTACTTGTCATCGGACCGTGTTTAAATGCATTCTCAACGAAAGGAAATATTATTAAAGGAACAATAGTGTATTTCTCTGAGTCAGTATTAATATTAATAGTCGTTTTTACTTTGCTACTAAGCCGCATCTTTTCAAGTTCGATATAACTCTTTAAAAAAGAAATTTCCGAACCTAAGGGAACTGTTTTTTTATCACTTTCATAAACAAGATAATTCATAATTCTGCTTAATTGAGCTAAACTTTTCTCAGCCCGTACTGTATCTTCAGAAACTAGAAAAATAATGTTATTTATAGTATTGAACAGAAAGTGTGGGTTAATTTGGGATTTTAGAAATGCTAGTTCTAGTTGAACATTACTTAATTCAAGTTCCAAATTTTTATATTCCAGTAATGCCTTTTCGTTTCCAATACTGAGAATTGATTTTGTTAGCTTAATTCCTAATGGAAGGGAAATAAAATATATAAAATCTAAGAAATAAAAAGTAAAAGTATCATATTTAAAAAGACCCATTAGCCCCATATGTATTACATGATCAACATATGATTGTAGTCTTTTGCTAGGATGAATATTAATATTCATCCAGTAACAGGTTGAATATGTAAGAAATCCCCACCAGAAATATATAAGGATCAACCAAAAGAAGAACTGTAAATATTTACCTTTTAGAACGAATTTTGGTATTATTAAATAAGACGTAAAATAGAATATTGATGTTACTGCACAAATTTCTTTAACAGCCAATAACCATGAATATTTAGCGTCAAACCTATTATATGAAACAAGGTACATTGCAAACAAAATACTCCAAAACAAAAAATGAAGCACCTTACGTTTTATTGGAGTATAATTCTGAGTAATTTTAACTATTTCGGACATAAAAACGTTTTACCACTTTTTTTATAAAAAGATATTAGAATAGAAGATCATTTTAATATGGTATGGGACTCGGTTAGGTAATTCTTATCATTATCAAATTTTTCGTATTATAAAACTTTGAGGTGGACGAAATTAAGAAAAAAAATGATAAGACATATTATGAGTTTTTGTCAGAATTTAACTTTTTTCCCTTCAATTATTAAGTCAATCGTTTGCGTAGATAGATAAATAAATGATAAGACTTCTTTCCAACAACATCGCGATTATATAAAAGAATTTAATGATCTATTAATAACTAAAATTTATATAACACCTCCTCCTAAAAGAACGTGGATACAAAGGTTCATTGATTGGATTATGAAATTATATTAAATAAACAGATGAGTATTCTTGGATTTATTCATTTAATATCAGAAATCATTATTACTCGTGGCTTAATAATAAACATTTATATACTGTTTTAAGGTGTTTGATTTTTTTGGACACTTACAGCAACACGCTAGATTATGTTACCGTCTTTTTCTTACCTTTAAGTCTTGTTAAAACTGAGATCAAGAATTTGTTACAGAAAACTATAAAGCATTCAACTAAAACACATTTATATTTTTTGTCAAAAATCTGTACCCTAAAAACCATAAAACACTAATAATCAAATGTTAATATATTTTGTATTGGAAAATAAAAAGGTAAAATAGAACAAGCCAACTTACTGATAGATAGGGAGTGTAACTCAAACTGTGTCATTGGATTAGCATCTTAAAAACCTCTTTCTAATTTGAGTCTATCCCCAAATCTAATATAAAGTTGGGATATGGTC
>CABFKO010024672.1:0-16583 GCA_901766855.1 Panagrolaimus sp. ES5 | reverse complement strand
AAAGCGACAAAAACAATCATGACAAAAAATTATCTTGAACTTTGGGGCTACTTTTTTTGCTGCGTGTTTCTGCAAAAAAAATAAAAAAACAGGCGACACAAAAAAAAGTAATGAAATTATTTTTTGAGGTTTAAAGATTTTGTTGATGTTGTTTGATGTAAACAAAAGCAGCAGCAAAAAGTAGTAAATAAGTAGTAATGTGCAAAAGTGTACCCTTCTGGAAATGCCGACACAACACGCGGCAACAACAACAACAACGACATACAGAGATCACCTCAAATTCTTTTTCCATATCTTTTTTTGGCACAAACTAAACAACAGCTGAAAAAGCTACGGCTTTGTGTTGAAAGGCACACATAAGCCCTTTCCCTAGAAATGAAATAGAAAAAGTGCCATGGCATTTAGTTCATGTGAACGGCATGTGTGCTATTATTCTTTTCTAGGAAAAACTTGTTCTTATTTTTGGATATAAAATAGATTTCACTCGAGGGGGTCTTACAATTTTTGTTGGCGTCGTGCCAGGGCACTTTCAGACATTTTTTTTATTCCATTGTTTGCATTTTTAATTTTATGTTTTGTCTGAGTTTTTTTTTCGAAAGAAATTCTTTTTTTTGTGTTGTTTTTTTAAGAAAGAAAATTGCCACTTTTGAAGCCACACTGAAAAAATAAAAGCAAAAAAAGAAGTTTAGGAAAGTAAAAAACGACAGTCGGTTGTCAACAAAAAATGAGACAGTGTTGTTTTTTGTTGTCTTTTTTTGCAGTGAAATTTTTGATTTTTTAACTACCAACAAAAATGTAAATATCAACAAGTCTAGGGGAGCTCATCATGAAATGGCGGTGGTCTAATGACTTTTTTCTAAATTGCAAAATAGCTTCTTAAAAGATTTCCTTTTTTCTTCTTTCTTTCTTCTTTCTTGGCAACCATAAAAAAACCGAAGGAACATGAAAAATTTTTGGAAGCCCTTTTTGGCATTAGCTTTCAGTTGAAGAAAAAAATGTTATGCATTAACAATTATTACTAGAAAAAAATATAAAACATATAAAAAAGTTGTTTTTTTTTGAGAAAAGACATTACTTGAAAAATTCTAAAAATGGCTAATTCTAACTAACTTTTTTTATTTCATTCTGGGAACTTTCTTTTTTTTCAAAAATGAGTCAATGAGACTCACGCACTCTCACGAGAAAAAAGGAAGCAGTTAAAAAGGGTAAAATTATTATTACTTTTTATTTCATGTTAAAGCATTATATAATCATTATGAATATTATTCAACCACATCATTAAAAAAAAGAGTTTATTGAAAGAAAGAACTTAATTTTTAACGAGGAACTTCCTCTCGTCTCATTTTTTTTTCTTATAATTGGAGCTTGTTTTTCCGGTTAGTCAGTCTCTCACTTATAGCGAAAAAAAGGGGGAAATGAACGTTCAAAGATTTAACAAATTTTTCTTTTATCAGCTGCTGTGTTCTGTTTTGGCAAAGAACTACATCGCTTTCCTTTCTCTCAAAAAATGGCACTTTCTTTTCACTTCCTTTTTTCTTTTAACTAATAAATTATATAAATATTTAACTTCCTTTTTATTAGTTTTTATTGGTAACAAAAAAAAACTTTTACCCTAATTTTCCAACAAAAAACATGTATAAATTTTTTTGTTGGTTTTTAACAAAAAAATAGAGGTTCGCAAAAAAAAAACAGAAAAAATCAAAGTCATGGAATGCGGTAGTAAAGTGGCAGCCGATTGAATTGAAAAAAAAGGAAAGAAAATTTACGACTTTTTTTCTAAAACAAAAGATAAATTTTGAACAGCAGCAACTTTGTATCTGTCTCAATATCACAAACCTTCATTCATTCAAAATTCACCGGAAACAAAGCAGAAAAAAGACGTTTTTTAAAATCAAATAGAACGGGAAAAAAATTAGAAAAAAAAAGAATCTTTTGATCAAAATTGATTATCACTGATTTATTTGCAGGAATCAAATTTAGTTTTTTTTTAAGTTTAAAAAAAGAGTAATAAATTTTTTGTCACTATTTTTTGTTGAGTGTTTTTTGAACAAAAATTTTGATTGTCGATGCAAAACTTTTTCTTTGTAACAATAAAATAATAAATGGTGATTGTTGATCAACTATTATTATTTATTGTTAAGCAGCAAAAATCAGAACTTGATATATTTTTTCTTGCATGTTTATTGGTGGTCTTATGACGCACTTTTGTGGCGTTTGAATGCACTTTGCCAAAGTACATATTTTTTAGTTAAATGTTAAATGTTAATTCAATTTTAAGGATTCAAAGGACAAATGTTTTGTAGTGTTATTTTGTTTTTTTTTGTATAAATTTTTGTCTATGACCTACTTATTTATTTTATATTTAGTATGGAAAAATTAAAACTTGCAAAAGTTCATTCCAGTATTATAGCTGTTTTTTTCATAATTTGGTTTTAAAAAACTTAATACTGCCTTTTTTCTAGCTAACAAAAACGGCTTTATTCGAAGAAAAACACACTGCAAAAGAGTCAATACAAATTCTATAATTAAAAATTTTGATTAAACTTTTTTATGTTTTTTTCTTACTTTTTTTATTGTTAAAAAAATTCTCATAAAAAAACAGCTAAAAAAACAAAAAACCAAACTGCATACAAAAATTTTTAACAAAAAAAGTGTATTTGCTAAAAAAGTTTTGAGAATTTTGTTTAAAAAATAAAAGTGTACAAAGTTTAAACTGAAAAAAAAGTGTTTATAAAATCTACAGTATATTATTTCAACAAAAATATATAGCCTATTTCAAACAGTTGATATTTTTATTTGTTTGAAAAAAATGAGTTATTTTAGGACAAGGAACTTTTATTTGAACACCCAAAAATTGTTAAATAAACCAGTTTTAATAAAAATAGTTTTGATTTTTTTTTACAAAAAAAGGAGTGTTCTGATTTTATTATTTACTTTCAATGGAATGCATTGTTTTTTTGGTTATGAACTTTTATTACCTAAACTTTGACAATAATAGGGAAAAATTTTTGATTTTTGTCACATTTTGCCAAAATACAGTAATCCCCAAAACTTAAAACGTCCTTTAAAAGCGCAATCATTTTTTTTGGAATTCAAAGGCGATATAATTTTCCCAGGTAATATGTCTTTTTTTTCCATGTTTTTTATTATCATCTTTTTTTATGTTCAAAGAAGAAAAAAACTACTTTAAACTATATCGAAACATGACAGATGAAAGGAAGAAATTGAATTGAATCGCGCAGGCAATTTTTTTCTCAGCTGCTGCTTTCTTTTTTTTCCTTGCTACTGGCAGCATCGATGGTGGGTATTTTTTCGCGCAACCTGGCACCACTCGGAACCGAGTACATGCAGGCACTTTTTTTTATTCCTTCATTTTTTTTCTTGCGCAACAAAAAAAACATTGAAATTTTTTATCGAAGGAAAAGAAAAAATAAAAAGAGGCGCGAAAATTTGCACATATTTTTTTGGAAGAAAAAAGGAGACACAGGGATCGCCAACTTGAGAAGACATTAAAAAAGAATCCAGACACTGGGGAAAATTGGAAAGGGAGAGGGAAAAAATGGCGTTCAGCCAAAGATCAAAGAGTTAGTTCTTCAATCCAGTTTCGTAAAAAAAATGGAAAGAAAAAAATGTTTATAAAAAGCATCAGACAGTCAACTTGCAAAATATAAAAGAGTTGATAGTTTTGACGTTCGTTGTTGTCTGAGTGGAAGAAAAAAAAAGAGCAGCAAAAAAAATTTATTTACAAAAAAAATTCAGGGGTTAACTTTTTAGAAAGTTATTTTTAGGGACATAAATGTTTCAACATTGTTATTTGAATTTTGAAGTAAAATGTTTTTTAAAAAATGATAGTAATTCTCAATTACTATCGCATACAGTAATCTCAAATGTCTATTGTGATAATATAAGTGATAGAAACTGATAAACTATTTTTATCAATGATGATGACATTTATATTTGTTAGCATCGTCTACAGTAATCTAGAAATATCAACATTTGCAACTTTCTGTTACTGTAATTTTTTTAGAATTTTAAATTTAAAAAAAAAATAGTAACACTTGCGATTCATCTATTTTTACGATGATGATTTTTTATTCAAAAATTTTTGCAACATTTTTTGCGACATTTGTCATTTTTGCGCAACAACAATTTGTATTAATCCTTTTTGATTTTTTTTTTCAAAAAGCTAACTATGTCTTTTTTCTTCTTCTTTTTTTGCTTGCATAAGATAAAAGACCCGCGCAATATTGTTATTTTTTTCGGTTTCAAATAATAGGCAATTATTCATTCATTCACATTGCTTTACTACAACAATATATCTATCGCCAAGAAGAAGAAAGAAGACAAGATTTTTTTGGACCCGACTTGCGCAGTTTCTTTTTCTCTCTCTCGATCGTGTGCCTTTCATGCCAAAAAACAAGAAGAAGAATAAAAAAAGGTCGTACCGTGGCGCGGCTTTGTACCGATAGAAGGCAGATGGGAATGCAGAATGTGAATTGAAGGAAGGAAACAGAAGACATCCTTTTTTTCCGCCTCGGAATGCTGCAGCATCGGTTCAGCCAGTTAGGCTGCATTCCAAAACATACAACATTTTTTTAAAAAAATAAATGAAAGAAAAAAACAATGATCATCAAAAACATTTTTTTATAGATGCTGATGAGAGAAAAAACGTCTGTTCAAATAGTCATCAAAGAATTTTATTTCAATGAAAGAGTTTGAAAAAATAATTTTTTGAGGGGTTTAAAAAAAGTAATTTCAAAGAAGAAAAAGAAAATATGCAACTATAAAAATATATATATAATTTGCTAAAAAAAAGAGCAAGAAATGAATGATTGACACAAAAAAATTCTTTTTGGAATAAAACTAGTTTAAAACAAGATTTGTCGCGTGCTTCTTGAGGGAAAAATAAGAGAAGCGAGATAAAAGCACGCGTTTTTGCGCGCAAAAAAATGTATTCTAAAAGTAGTAACCCTCTTTTTCTCATTGCTACTTTTGCGCTCCAAATTCTTTACATTCCTTTCCAAAAATGTGCTTTATATTGCTTCATAAAAACGATTTTAAAAGAAACTTTAATTAAAGCTAATATTTGTTTTAGATAGCAAAAATTGAGGGACTACCGTATATCAAAGTGTCTTGGCACGAAAATATATTATTAATAACAATATAAATCAAACAAATAGTTACAGATTTTGTTTCATTAAAAGCTTATAAAATTTTTAAATCAAAGAAAAAGGAAGCAAAAAAAGGAAACAGGTATACATATATTCAACAGTAGAAAAATTTGCATAAATAATACTTTTGACTAATAGTGATCAGGTTTTAATGGCTCATTTAATCCTTTTGCTTTCTTTCTTTTTTTCTCTTTATGATGTTTCACTTGTGTTTTTAGTGTATATTTGTTATATATTTGAGAGAGCAAGCGATCGGGAGAATGGTGGTACACTTTTAGGTCAGATTTTAAAACTGACCCACGCGCGCAAGTCACCGAGTATGCCGCCAACAAACAAGCAGCAAGGAGCAAGCGACGCGCGAGCGGCTGCAGTGCCAGGAACGAAAGAACGAAGGAAGAAAAAAGGAACGGAAACCCTTTGACCTCGATCAGCTGAAAAAAAAAAGAAATCTTGGCGCCGTGCCAGGCACTTCTCTTTCCCGTTCAAATTTTTATATATCGAAATAATAAAAAAAACTCATTCCTTTCACATTTTTACTAAATGATTTTTTGTTTTTTTTTTCTTCTCTCGCCTTCCTTTTTTTCTAATTCGGTATATATTTTTCATTGGAAATGACCCAAGAAAAAAAAGAGAAAAAAAAATGGAAAGGGAAAGAGTAAAAAGGCGCGAAATTTTTGCGCCAGCCGGTAGCAGGAACGAAGACCGGAGGTCGACTCGTTTTTTTGCAATAAAAAAAAGCAAAGAAAAAAAAGAGTTTTTTGGCGGGCTGCCCAAAAATGAGGGAGACTTTTAAAATAAATAAAAAAATAGCTGACTTTAATTTTTCTGTATCAGAAATTTAAAAAAAAGGGATTTGTGTGTTTTTGTCTCTATTTTTTTTCAAAGACTGCAGTGTTTGAATTTTCAGAAAGAAAAAATTTTGTTTTTTGTTTCTTTAAAATAATAGAAGAATGAAACGTTATAAACCAAAAATTGCCCATCAAAAATGAATGAAATATAAAAAGTTTCAAAAAATTTCGAGGAGGAAATAGTAAACAATATAAATTTGATTGCAAATAAATAAACATCAAATGATGATGATTTTTGTTCCCAAATAATAATTATTATTTTTATTTCCTTGTTAAATTTTGATACATATTTTTGTTTTTTTACAAATAAATTTTGTTGAAATTTATTAAATCAAACAAAAACAGTTAAAATGTAGCAATGAAATTTTGATTGGTCTTTTGAGCTTATTAGACCCGGATTAAAAGAGAACATTTTTGGCAAAAATAAATTAACTTTTAATCGTACAATATTCAAACAAAAGCAAAGGTAAAAAATAACAAAGAATCAAAAGTTTCGAGTCGGTAGTTATAAGATGAAAAATACATAATACAAATGATTATTTGTAAAAAACAAAGTACAATAAAACCACAAAAATTTGGTTGAAACAAGAAAATAAATTTAAAAGTAGCAGATCGCATTTTTTTTGAAAGTCAAAATTTGAGTGTTAAAGCAATACTAAATAAAAATGCCGTATTTTTAAAGAATACTAAAATCTTTTAATTTTTTCGTCATAAAACACTTTTTTTACCGTAAAATACAGTGTTAAAGTTCCACTCATTTTGAATTTTCAAACTACAGTACACAAAAAACAGCTGAATCCCACAAGCACATAATACAACATTTTTTATATATATTTTTTAATCATTTTTTTCTTATCACGAGGTGCAATTATCTTGTAATGAATTTTATTTGTATCGAATTGTAATCATTTTTTGTGTTTCTTCATTAATTTTTTGCATACTAATTCGAAGAAGAAAAAAAAAATTTTTACATGAGATATCAAATAACGAAAAAAAATTGTAAATGAACACTAATGTTCGTTTATTCTTTTTCTTTCTCATTCATTAATTTCGTGATTCAGAATCATTATTGTATTTCCGCTCCTGGCGGCGACAAATCATCATCATCAGCAACAGCAGAAAAAAAATGGAACATTTGACTCATTAACAAAATAATTTTTTTTTGCTGATTCAAAAACTTCGAAATTTGAACATGCAATTATTCATTGGAATGCAACAAAAAAAATTGGGGAAACTTTGTAACTTTGATAAACAACATTTTTTAACAGCATCATATGTTTTTTTGTGTCTTAGAGAGAGGAGAATTCGAGCAAGTTGTTTGAGTCATCCACCCAATTTTTTTTTCTTCCACCATCATCAACTATTGTCTCCACCACAAACATCAACCAAAGAAGCCACCACCTAATCACCACCATAACAATCATCATCATCGTCACTTTTTTCCGACAAAGAAAAGAAAAACAACGTGAAAAGTAATTTTTTTGTATACTTTTTTAAAAGCACAAATGATTGAGTGAAAAAAAATCTTAAAAAACGATTGTGTTCAAAAATCTTTCGTGACTGACATAAAAAAAAATCACTGACGTACAGAAAAAAAACGTAATGAATTTTTTTAAATGTTTTTTGAAAAGCATATTTTTTGGGGGATTCTGCTAAAAAATAAAAAATATTTTATTGCTTAAAATGGCTTGAATTTTTTTAACAGAATAATATTTTGCAACTATTTTGTTTGGGTGGAAAGCGAAGATAGCTAACAAACAAATAAATAAAATTTTACAAAAAAACTAACAAGAAAAAATGATGTATCGAAGATGATAAAAATAAACAGGGGTCGCTTGTTTGTAACTAATCAAAAACAGCTTTTATCAGATTGTTTGGTCAGTTTTTATTAAATAAACAAAGAAACAATGTTAATGATTTGGGTTTTTTTAACTTTGAAAGTTTCAAAATCAAAATACTTTTCATCCTGGGCAAATTATTTAACAAAATCGATTTTTAAAATTACCGTATTCTTTAAAAGTACAAACCCAAAAAAAATCTTTCAAAATTCATATTTAAGTAGTAATTTTGAAAGACAAAAACGGCTAAATCTTTAAAACTGTTTTTTTCATAAGTTTAATGAATACAAAATAATATTTACGCGGATCCTTTATCTTTTTATCCCAAAATCCAGCTATTATCTTCACTTAAATATTCCAAGAATTGTGACGGATATTATAAATTCTTCAATTTTTTGTATACATTTATTACTTATTTTATTTTGTTAATTAATTTTTGCTTTAAAGCTTTTCAAAAACAAATTTTCATATTTTACTTATCTTTATCGTGTTCCTTTTTTCACGAGATTGTCTTTATCGAAATCCGGACAAGTCATAGATATTTCACGTGAAAACAGTGAAATCCCTTTTTGGAAAAAGAATGTTAAAATTTGTACTTTTGGATTCATAAAAAATAACGAATTAAAGAGTTTAAACATTTAAACAATTGATTTTCAAAGAAGAAAGCAAAAATATAATCCCCCGAAAATATTATACACTTTTAAAAAGGACAAAGTTTCAGGTTTTTGATTGATGGAAATATTAATTTTTTAAAGTTTTTTGGGTGTATAATAAACCATTTTTTGAATTAATAATTTGTAACAAAAATGTACAGAGATTGCAATGATTTCATTTCATTTTTTTATGATGTACATTATTTGGCAGACTTGTTTATAAAATTTAAATCGATCAAAAGGCATGGTTTTTTTTGATAAATTTTTTCAAAAAATTGTGTTTAAACATTGTTTATTTTCAAGCAATTTAGCTAAATTTCAAAAACAAAAATCTCTATCTTTTTTCTTTTAATAGGTTACTGTAATTTGAACGAACTAATAATTTTTAAAGACACAATCAAATTACCAAATAAGCTTTATTAAGCTCATAAAAAAATGTGGGCTTACAATTAATTGTTTTATCAAAACACAAAGTTTTTACTTTTTAAAATGACACATTTGTAGTTTTATTTAACAATGCTCTTTAAGACTAAAAAATTTAATAAACAAAATAAATTTGTACCATAAAAATGGATGACACAAAATATTGTTCGATACAAAATTATTTAATTCAAGTGCTTAGAAAAAAAATGTGCCATATGATTATAGACATTTTTTTAGAAATGCATTTTTTTGGGGAAGTAATTAAAATAATTAATTGTTGTTAAGCTGCTTAAAAAAAGGGAACAAATAATGCCTCTTTTTTCTGTTCTTGGCATTTGCCCAAAAAAAGAAACATGTTTCTTTTTTTTGTAATCCTTTTTTTGGAAACAGAGAAACAAAAAAAGAATAAAGAAAAATGATGTCATTTTTAGAAACAGCAAAAAAAAGAGCCTCATGGGTTAAATTTTTTTTAACATATTTATTTGTGTAATGATATGTTGTCTGATATATGAGGGAGGGCATCTTTTTTCCTCCAAATTGAGGGGGTAAAATAAAAAAAAATGACGTGATGTTTTTTATGCAAACAAAATTTGGAGAATAAAATACTTAAAATTATAATCTGAGGGATTTTTACATTTATTAATTCATGTTTAGCATTTTATAAAAATCAGAAAATATTTAAATTTATTTAAAACTAAAACAATGACAAAGCCGCTAAAAATGGGAAATATGCAAATACAATTTTTTGCTGCTACAGTACTAAAATAAACTTAAAAATAGAACAAATTTTTTTCTAAATTAATTTTAAAACATTTTTTAGAAAGCCAAATTACCTTGGTTTCAAAATAATTTTACAGTATAATCAAAGCCTGATTAATAAAAATCGTAATTAATAAAAATCTGGAAATAATATTAATTAATGAAAAGTCGATGAGTAATTTTGAAACAAAAATCCTATCAAATACAGCTATATAAAATCTACTAAAATTTTAGCATTGCATACTGTAATTTTTTTAATTGTGTTAATGTTTATTAAAATGATTATCTCGATAGCATATTTTTAAAACCTGATATTTGTTTTCGATAGCTTTTTTTAAGATTTCGTTTTTAGAGAGGGTTTCCATGACCACCAACGCGCACCCGCAACCTTTGTTTTCTTTTCAATTTTTGCATCTTTTTATTTTTGTGTGCTTTCCTTTCTTTTTTTGGCTATAAAATCTGCACGCAAAATTTTGGGCAGCTTTTTTAAATGGAAAATTTTGATGTTTTTTGTGTACAATTTGTTGTTCAATCAATTGAAAGAATTAGTAATGATCCAGGATGTTCCGTTATCGAAAGTATTATACTAAAATTTGGTGAACAAACAGTTTGCATTGATTCAAAACCAATTATTTTTGAAGATGAACAAAAATGTATGAAATTAATAAATATTTTAATTAATTAAAGCGAATTTTTAGATGCAAGTATTAAAAAAGGAAAAATATGTTTTTGTGAAAAAGAACAACTTGGATTTGAAATTATTTTAAAACTTCAAAAAGGATATGCTTCAAATCAAATTTCTTTTATTTCTTTTGAAGATAAAAAGGTAGGAGCTGTTTTTTATCCGCTGGGATTAAGGTAAATGGATTCAAGATATTTAAATTCAAAAGATTAATTTTGTTAAGGAAAGATTTAAATTAAAATTTTAATTAGCTAAAATGAAGGATTTATGTATTAATTATTATTACACGTAATCCGGGAATGATTTTATTTGCTCCTACGCTTTTTACATTAATAAGCTTTTATCCATAAAGTTTAATTTTATAAAATTATATAAAAAAACCCCAAAAAAAATTGAACATAAATTAGAAAGCTGAAAAACATCTTTTTTCCAAAAATTTACCTCCAAAGATTTGCCCAAGATACTGTAATTTTTTAATTCAAACCATCTTTTTTTAGAATCGTTCAACCCTTCAAGCTTCAATCCCGCTTAGAAATGCTTTTCATAAAACATTATTTAACATTAATTTTATTTCAAGTCGACATTTGCTAAAAAATCTTGGACGACAAATTGAAACAGAATCCATTGGAATTCAAGCAACTCCAAGACTTCGAAATAATCGTGCGCAAACTTCTACCGTATCTAAATCAAATGTTGCAATACAAACTTCAAAAAAGAATCAAAAATTGACAGTAAATTCTGGAGCTGTGGAAATGAAAGAAGTTTCAACGCAAACTGATTTTCCAACAACAAAATCATTCAGCATTGTTGAAGAACGAAGAGCTTTGATGAAATTGATAGTACTTTTAGTTTGTAAGATTTCAACAAGAATTAATGGAAGTCGAATTATTCGACCTGCTCAAACAGCAAAACTTGAAATGGTTGAAGAAATTCCACCGGAACCTGTTGATTTACATGCAGCACAACAATTTTCAAATTTACGAAAAAAACAAATTGAACAAATGCGTGAAAGGCTTCATCAAATGGCAGAGGAAAGAAAAGAAATCTTAGAGCTAACAAATGCAAAAATTGGGGAACCACAAAAGAAAGCAGCTACAGTAATCCCTAAACATGGTATTGGACATCAACCTCATGGTACTATAAACAAAAAGCCAGATATTGCAGCTTTCTTAGAACCAACTTCTACTTCAAAAATTATCCAAAACCCAAATCCTCCAGTCACTTCATCTATTGTAGAACCTTCGACAAATTATACCTCCGCAGTAAATCCATCATTTGAATTTTCAACTGATAAAGAAAGGATTATCTTGTCATCGGATATGTTATCTCCTCCAACCCTAAAACACCAGCAACAACAACAACTATCACCTTCAGACGCACACCCACAAACTCCAACTCCTACAACAACAACTTTAGAACCGCGTCAACCTTTCTCATTTTCCCGACAAGAATCAATTCTTTCATCAATTCATTCTCAAGCAGCTTCGGAAGGTGAGCTGGAAGAACTTCCAAGTCCTGTTCAAAGTAGCATACAAAGTCCAATTCATCCACCACCACTTCGTCGAAAAAGTTATACCCTTGCTGAAACTTCTCAGGAAAGTGTAAAATCTGGCAGCAATTTTTTGGAGCCATCAATTTTTGTTCCACAACACCCGCATCAGCACAAACCAAAACGTGTTGAAATAAGAGAACCTGAAAGACAAAACACTCCAATTCCACCTCCAAAAATGATAAAGGATAAAAGTGAAAGCAGCAATTCTGCAACAATCTCAGAATCAACAGAAGCATCATCAGCTTCAGAATCCTCAGAAAATTTAAAAACATCTTCAAATAAAAGTTCAACGGCATCTAGTACGGCATCTGAATCTTCGGCAAGTACTTCATCGGATTCAACTTTAAAGAAAAAAAAACCTTCGTCTCCATCATCATCATCTTCTTCATCGACGCTTGGAGAAGGTTCCGTTTCAACGGAAGAAAGTATTCAAGAAGAAATTCCAGAAGCAATAGATTCTGATGCAGGATCTGTTAAAGATGTTTCATCTATTTCAGAAGCATCATTTTCGAAGTAAGATTTATTATTAATCACTCAAAAAAAATTTTTGTGTTTTTTTTTGAAATTTGAAAAAAGTTTTGCTTTTTAAGTATTTTTTATTCAAATTTTAACTTTTTCAGAAACTCCATCAAACTATCACCAACTTCCAAATATCTGAGCAAAGAAGGAAAATTTCGACGAAAATCTTTTGCAAAAAAAGCTTTAAATTCAGATTCTGTTAGTTCTTATGCACCTTCAGATTAAATAAACTTTTTAAAATATATATTTTATTTATACACAAAATAACAAAAAAAATGTAATACAGCAAGAAAAAACGACAACATTAAATAATATCTTTTTATCACTGATTTTGCGAATGCACTTTGATCGTGGGTATATTATTTTCATTCCAAGTTTTAAAAGCATTTTCAAAATATTGATCAATCTTTGTTTTAATTGCTACAGAATTGTTGAATTTTAAAGTGAGACGTATTTTTGAAGAAGAATCAACATTTTGCAAAATGAATTCGCAAAGCATTATAAAATCAAAATCTGCAGCAGCATCAAAAAAATACAATGAAACGGTTGTAAATTTATTTAAAAATTTGAGTTTTTTAAGATTCGTAATTGTTTGCTTTGAAAATTTTTCATTTTTATTTTCATATAGCATTTTTTTGAGATATGGAAGATTTTCCAAAATAACATCTAATGCTGCTTTTGAGCCATTAGGAAGTGTAATAACAGATTCGTTAAAATTTAAATATTCAATTTTTGAATATTTAACTAAATTTTTAAATATATCGAGCTTAAAAGTACAACTTGTCATTAAAAGTTGATTTAATGTACCACGATAAATTCTTTGAGAAACAGAAGCAGTCGGATGTGTAATTGATAAATATTCATTGAACCAAAACAATACCCTTTTGTTTATATTAAATTGAAACCCTAAAAAAATGAACTTTTTAGAATATCAGACACACTACAATACTTCCGGTTGCGCTTCCAAAATAGCACACGATATTGTCTGCTGCTTCAAACAAAAAGTTGTGCAATTTTGAGTTTTTAGTTGTTATAAAATAAAAAATATGACCAAAACCATTGAATGTGGTAAAACAAAACCTTAAGATTTCCCGAATTCTGCTTGAAAAAGCGGAATATATTGTGCGCTATTTTTGGTAACGCTCCCCGGAAGAAGGAATATACTGCGGGAAATGAAACTCCAAAAATTGGGAAATTAACAACCCAATAAAAATACCGTACACTTTTTTTTACCAACCTTTAATACCTTTGCTGAAGACCCTATCACTGCAACAAATACATGGATATTCAATTAATATAATTTGCCATCTGCTAAAAAAATATTTGCAAGTTTGATACAATTTTTTCAGATCTTTTTGGGATTTTGGGTTATTCAAAATATGAAAAATAATATCTGCTGGAAAATAAAATAACTGGCGACGTGGTGATGAGAAAGTATAAACGGATGGCTTTGAAATAATTTGTAAAACTTTTTTGTATTGTGCTCTACAATTTTGGAAGTAAATATCCATCTTTCATCGAACAAATATATGAGAAAAAAGTTATTAATGAAAGAAAAATGTTTTTTTTTCGTCTTTGCTCTTTTTCGATTTGACCTATTATTTACCTTTGCTTTCTTTGACCCTTTAAAAACATTTTTTTCTCAAATTGAAAAAAAATTAATGAATAATAAAGAATTTTTATTCATTTTCACTAGTTTTCCTTTTTAAAAAATCCACAAAAGGTTGGAGATCAAGAAAGGTTGAAAAAAAATATATAAAATATTTAATCAATATGCATATATGAAAAATGAAAAATGGAATGTACGTTAAACATGTGGAAAAATATAAAAACTAAATAAATAAAGAATTATGCTGCCAAATTAGCAGAAAGAATATTTTTTGGAGGTTGAATAATAAATAATTTCCATGCATAAATTAATGATATCCAACCGAAGAGTTCAAATTTCTCCAAATTATCAAAACATGCAGGTGCAAAATCATTTACTTTATTGAATGTAGCAGCACATAAATTTTTTGATCGTAGTGCACAACACATTGCAGCTTTTCTTAAAAGTGCTTCTTTTCGATGGATAAATGAACAGGTTAAATGGATCATAATTCCTTTGTTTTCATCAATAATTTTGCGAATTTCATCTTCAATTGATTCCTAAAAAATGCATGAATTCGTAATTTGAATGGATCGAGATCCAAGAAATTAAAAAAAAAATATTTTAGCTTACTGGTGTTGGTGATGATTGTGGTGGAAAAGAGCTTGACAGAAGTAATGGAAGATGAGATGTTGTTGATGGTGGTGGTGGAAGCAATGACAAATTCGGTGGTGTTGTTGGTGGAGGGGGCGGAAGAAGTGGCGGTTCATAATCAGCTGGTCTCCATTCCGGTGGCAACGCATCTGCGACAGTTTTAAATCCATCAAAATCCGATTCCATGTCTATAAAATTAATACAAATACACGAAGTCACACACCGCAACAAAATAAATTTAAAAACAAATAATCAAATTAAATGACTGTGATGCCGCAACAGAATCAATGATTTATTCGTTTACAAATTATCCATGACCTACCAGGAACTGTTCAAAAAATGGTCGAAAGAGATAGCAGAAAAAAAAACAAAAATAATTTTTTTTCTTCGAAAAAAAAATTTTAAAAAGACATAATGTAAACACGATGTTGACATAATGCCAAAGTTAAATTTTTTGATGTTGAAGATGTTTAATTGACAATGTTTAACACTACTTGTCTTCAACTAATTTAAACATTTTTTGTGTCCTATTTTATAGTCGTAAATAAAAATGAGAGCTAGAGGGTGTATGGTTTTGCTTATAAATTTTTAGATAATTGTTGGATTTACACAGTATTTTTGTTTTGCTCATCAAACGTTTTATTATATATTCTTTAAGTAGTGTTTATATTAACTATGTATCAACTGAATATGATAAATTACATGGGTTTGAATTAACAGAAATATCGCAAAAAATATATTATTAACGCATCCGAATGTAACAACATCCTCGCATCCAATATTAACAAAAATAGAGATTATCAAAATTCATCATTATTAAATGTTGCAATCAATTAATGAAAATCATTTATTCCTGAATCAAAAATGTTTTTAAAGCGTGGATTTTATTTATTTTCTCGTTTTTTTTGCTGCTGGTCATGTACATTACATATAGATTTGAATGTAAGTTTTTACACTTTTTTATTAATGTCATGCGTTTTATTTGTGAGTTTAATCTTTTTGAAAATTAGTTTAACTTTTTAACATTAATTGTTTAAAGAAAATGGAAGCAAATTCAAGAATGTCCAAATAATAAATTTATTTTTGTTTTCAGGGTGTTAATTATATCTTCAGAGACTGCAAAAAGTGGTGAAAATTAGCAAAAACTTCACCACGAAGTTCCTTGAACATACTTATATTTATGAATACTTTCCAGCAAGGATAAACAGTGTTAGAAAATCTGCAATCGATATTTTATCGTACGATAATATTCAAACCTCCGCCAGCAATAACGGTATAATATTGTTTTATGATGAAAATATTTATATAATTTTTGGAAATGTATTTTTATCTTTTTAAACAGGTGAAAAACAAATTTGATTGTGTAACAGTTGTTGCTGCAGAGTTGAAAATGTCCACAAACAAATTTGAAGTTTAAAGACATTTTTTTCTCCAATTTTATCCAAAAACAACAAAAGCAACAACAATGGTTTTATTTTATTCGTTTCACTTTTTTGCACCATCTAATTTTGGGTCACTGATTTAATCATAAAACATTTTTTAATATTAATTTTATTTTAAGTCGACATTTATTAAAAAATCTTGGACGACAGTTTGAAGTAGAATTCCAATGGAATTCAATCAACTCCAAGACTTCCAAACAGTCGTGAACAAACTTCTACCGTATCCATTTCAAATGTCACAAGACACATACTGTACAAAAGAACTACATGTATTATTTTAATGATAAAGTCAATAGGGTTGCGGGTGGCTGGCCCGCCCGGGCGTGCCCGGTCTGAAGGACTTTTGCGGGCGGGCGCGCCCGGGCTGTCGCCCAGACCAAATATCAACAAAATAAAAAATTTTTTGTAAATATTTGAAAAAGTTAGTAATTTTCGGTCTAATTCCTTTGTAATG
>CABFKO010024596.1:0-22593 GCA_901766855.1 Panagrolaimus sp. ES5 | reverse complement strand
TTGCGAGCCAAATGAAAATCGGACTTTTTCTTGAATCACCCTGTATTTTTAATACATGCTTAATTTTCTTGTTGCAACTACAGTATTATTATTTATTGACTGATTATTATTCTGGTTATGAATAGTATGAAATCCAAATGTTGAAACTTTTTTTGTTGATTTTCCTGCCACAATTTTGCACATTTTCATTAAAGTGTTACGGTATCCTTTAACAGTTGCCACAACAATTATTACATCTGCAATTGGATATAACATTACAATTCCAAGTGAAACATAAAAGGCAGTTTTAATTCCAGCATTATTTTCAGAAATAAAAAATGTTACAATCCAAATTCCAGCAAAGCATGCAAAAGAAAGGGTTGTCACAAATTGTGTCATCGTTGATTGAAACATGAGTGAAAATTGTTTTCGAGTTTTTTCCGAAATATTTCGAATATTGCTACTTTTTTTAACAAATTTATAATTTTCTTTTAAAACAAAAATAAAAAGAAAAAGTCTGAAAATTGCATGAATCATTGCATTAAATAAAAGTATCCATAATATTGAAAAATTTGTTGCTTCCAAAAAATAAAGGGAAGGTTGGAAATTTAAAATTTTCTCATAATTTTCAATTTCTGTTTTTAACAATTTTTGAACTTTTGAATCATCAATATTTCGGGCGATAAATATAAAATACGGTATTATTACTGAAATAAATGTTAAGGCCATAAAAAAGTAAACCCAAAATCGAGCCTTTTTAATTTTTGTTGCATTTCCAAGAATTCGAAAATGTCTTTCGACGACAATTATCGTTAAAGTTTCAACAAAACATCCATGTCCAAATGGGTATAATCCCGCCATTATCGCGGATATCGTGGAAGACATTGGTGCCAAAATTCCAGTTGGATAAAAGACTGTAAATGGAAAAAGTCGAAATGGTTTCCAACAAAACATAACAAATTCAACAAAAATACATTCAAAAATATAAATAAATGTTAAAATTCGAAAAAATTGCATTGTTTTGGATGTTGTTAAATAAACAATTATTCCATAAAATATTTCAACAGCTACCGTAATTATAAATGTAATTAAGCTATATTGTTGAAAGGCAGAAATTACATTAAAATCAATAATTTCAGAAACATTATATTTCATTTTTTAGCTTCTTCTTTTGCAATGACAAAATTGACAGGAAAAAATTTCGTTTTTTTAATAAATTGAAAAGTATGTCTGTCAAAGTTGAAAGTCGGCAGCCCTTTTTTCCAGGTGCAATTTTTATTCAAAGATCTTGGAAAACTGAAACTTTGTTTAAAAAAACAGCATTAAAAATTCAATGAAATTATTGTTTTATTGGAATCAAAAATAATAAAATTTACACATTTGTTTTGTTTTGGTCTTTTCAACAGCAAAATTCAGGTTTCAAAAAATTATTTGTAAAAACAATTATTAATAAAGCTACGACAAAATTTTTAAACAAAATTACAAATAGTGACACATTACTTTATTGAAAAATTTTTGTTGAAAGATTACTAGTATACTGGAGTTATAAAACTAAAGTAAAAAATTTCATAATCTTCTTGAAGCGAATGTTTAGCTTTTAAAATTTTTTCTTTTGACTTTTTTAAAATCGATCAACTCATTTGAGCTGCAGAAAACTAATTTTATAAATCTTACATTTGCTATTTTATTCAAAATTCTTTATTGATAAATTTAAACGGCAAAAATGAGAAACATTTGCTAAAAGAATAAAAAAAATAAAGGCTGGAATATCAAATAATGTTTATTCCATTGATTTACAATTCGTTGATTTTAAATACCTTATGAATGAATGTGTTTTTTTGTTTATGTGGTTTTTGAAGCCTTGTCTTGTAATCTGCAACATATGTTTGGTACGGCAGACAGATTTGAAGAAAAAAAACTATCACCATCATTTTACTTTTTAGCATGATTTTGATTTTTTGCAAATTTTTACATCTTTTTTAAATTTTAAATTTTCACTTTTCTTCAATTTGAACTCTTGCAAATCTTTATGAGAACATACGCTTTTAACCGTTTAAAAATAACAAAAACAAACAAAAACTAATATACTTTTTTAAAAATGATGAATCATCAAAAACTAAAATGCTTTAAAAATTTATATAAAACTCAAGATAAATATAAACAATATGGTAGTCTGAAGCTTTATTTTGCAAGTAATGTTATTTTTATATGCCATTTTTATTATTGCTTAACAATGATCGTTGAATTTTTACTCTTTCTCACAATTAACAGCATAATTTTTGCAGTCGTGTGAATAAAAGCAATTTCAAAAATAGTTGTTATTTCATTTTTATTATGTTAAAAATAATTAGCAAAAAAACTTATTTTTAGTTAATTCTATGTGGTATATAAAATGAAAAAAATGCTTTTTGAAATATATTATTTTCACGCAAAATGAATACAAAAAAATTTGAGATAAAAATTTTGATCTTTTGATTTTGCGCGCATCAAAAAAGTTTTAAAAATATTCAGAAGCGATTACGACACCATGAACAAGTATTATTGCCAAATTCATTTTTGTAAACGAAATTTCTCACACATTTGTTTTTGCCTACATATATTTTGGGGATATGTATATGTGAGAACCGTATTTAACTGCGCCCACTAGAAAAATATAATATGTTTCCAAAACAAAACACATTGAAATACTATGTTTTTTTCCCAAAAAAAATGTTACATACATAGTGTTTGCACGTCATTTCTTAGAATATATTTTTGACGAGTTTTACCTACACATTTTTGATAGATCCTGATTATTAATATTATTTTCTGTCTAAAATCAAATTACTGCAGTTTGAAAAACCAAAACATGTGATTAAAGAATTATTAATGTTACAAAAAAGGTTCGAAATAAATTGCCATTTTAAAAAATCTTTTTGTTTAATTTAATGCATTTTTATACTATCAAAGGATCAACTTCAAACTGTTATGAATGAGAAAGCAGTATGTTTTTCGAAAAATAAATAATTAATTCTAATAATTATTACCCGTTTTGGATTAAAAAAAGGTTTTTTCAATTTTTTAACTATGAAAGATGATTAAAAGTTTTAAAATTAACAACCAAAAAACTTTATTTTGCGAAATCGAAAATAGTTGTGACAAGTCTGTAGTTTTTTTTTTCATTTAAATATTTTCGCTTTTCCACACATACTACAATTTTCTTTCTAAGAAATTAAACATTACGGTGTTGTTTAAAATACATATAAAAGCATTCACAAAAAAACAAAATTTCTTCAGTTTTTGTCGTCAAATTTAGTTACCGTAACCAGATATGAGTACCCCATTATATACCTTTATACAAATCGGATCAAATGTTTTATCATGCATTTCAAGGGGATTAGGCTTAACAATAATTGTGTTTCTTACAACGCAATATTTCAAAACAAATTCAAATTATCGATCTGCATATTTTATAATTTTGAATGTTGGATATGCCATGGATTTTACGCTGTTTATTAATTGGATACTTCCAATTCCATTTTTTACGTATACAATTATTTCAATAATGTTGGAATGGTATATTGTATATTTTACAACAATTTGGAATTTTGTGCTTTGTTTAAATCGTTGTACAGCTTTAGTGATGTATTTAAAGTATAATAAAGTAAGTAAATACCTTAACCTTAAATAATATAAAATAGAATTAATTAATTAATTACAGATTTGGAGACCATTAACAATGTTTTTTATTATAATTTTTATGCTTGCTTTTCCTTTTATCATTGATGGAAGCGAATTAATTGCATCAAATTGTGTAGAATTAAATATTAATACATGTTTAAAATTTCGAACTTTATATTATTTAAAAGGTACAATTGTAAATGCAATTTTGAATAGCATTGGCATTTCTCTTATTGGAATTTCAATGTATAAATCTTCTCGGGACAAATTTCGTGCCAATTCAGCTCATGCCAAAACTGAACGTCGCCTAATTTATCAAGCTATTTTTTCATCAATTTTTCAACTGATTTCTTTCGCTCTCAAATATTTTACTGCATCAATTTCCGACAGAAATGTTTATTTTAGTTTTATGTTTTCATCGGATTGTGTTTATCATTTTCATCATTTAATTGTGATGGGAACACATTTCATTTTATCTCCAACCTTTAAAGTTGCATATTTGGAATTTTATCGTCTAAAATTTTTGCTTCCAAAAAGATGCACCGCAACATTAATTAATGCTAACAAAAGTACAACTGTGAGAACTTTTAATTCTCCTGTAGTTAATGTAACTTAAAAAACTTTTTATTGAGTAGTTAGAATTAATTAATACATTTTTCGATGTGTTTGTTACTGTATCAATAATTTCTTATATTTTAAACTAATTTCTATCTTATTTTGTATTTTTTAAATAAAGTTTAAAAGAATCGCTTCAAAGACACAGATGATAAAAAACGACTCAATTATTAACAGTCGCTTACAACTCTTATACTTTTGTGTCTATTCGATAACATTATAATCAAAATAAGTTAACGTTTTCATCTTTGATAGTAAAAAAGGGATCCAACAAGAATCCATGAAGAATTCAAAGCATTTATGTGTTTTCTTGCCACAAAAAATGTATAAACATAAAAATTGAAATTTTCAAAAAAGGAGAAAAAGTTTATTAAAATTTTGTTTAAATTTATGCAAAAATTTTAATTATGCTTGATAAATCAAAAGCAAATTTTATAACAAATTTTTTTTGTATTTTTGCATAATTTTTGTAAAAATAATTCTGTTTATTTTTCGTCCTTCTCTTCATCAATTTTCAAAATCACCATTCAAAGATGAATGTTGTCGATTACAAATATAATTTCTTACAGGAATTGCAATAAAACCACTCATTACAATTCCCAAAGTTCTACTGGCACCTGCTGTTGACATGGCGAATTCTCGAACATCTGGTAAAATATTTCGGTGCATTCGATGTAAACTATTGACATATGAAAGACCACCAATAATTCCTTCAATCAAAATTATACCAAAAATAAGCGAAATATGTGGAACGAAAAAGTAAATAGCATTGATCGTAAGAAAAATGGCATTAAAAGCCTGAAATTTTTTAAATTTGTTTTAAGTTTTATTAAATGGGGAAATAACCTGTAAAACTGGCATTAAATACAGAGCTCCCATGGAAATTTGAATAATATTTACGCTGGATCTTGATATAAATGTTCCAGTTTGATATAAAACTTGAAACCATCGATACTGAGAAGCCTTTGAAAGATTAAAGCCATGTGAACAATCAAAATAAATTAAAGGTGTCTAAAAATTGAATGAAATGCAAAATTCAAAAAATTGACATAAATTTAGCTTACAAGCCCTTGATTAATAAAATATTGAGCAAAATATACGAGAATAACTGGAATCATGTATCTCCAAAGTGACTAAAAATAAAATAGTTTTAGCAGAGCCATATGAAAAAGGTTGTATGATTTCCTGGGAAATGTCCTGGATTTTAGAATTTTTGGATTTAAAAAAAATAAACTGATTTTTAAAGTAAAATATTTTTGTATTTTTTAAATTTTTCTCTCAAAAAATTATCATTGAACAACCGAACTTGCTTAAAAAATGATAAAAATTCATTTTTTTTATTTTTTATAAAAGTTTATCTCTTTAAAAAATGTAAGCGTAATTATCAAAAGAAGGTAAAAAAATTAGCAAACCTTAATAACAATAAATTTTTCAATAAGTGATAATTTTCTTTGTACAACTCTGCCTGATTGATTAGCTTTTACAATTTCACTAACATCTCCTTCTTCTTCATCATAATTAGCAACTACATGCAAATTTTTTACGCTGTTTTCAAAAATATCATCATCATGAGAATATGGAACTATCCAAGTCAAAGGATTTAATAGATTACATTTATATATTGTATTAGGTTTATTCAAAACAGCCCAATATGCCATTGAATATGTCAGAGGTATCACTAACATAATAAGCATTGTCACTTTAGGTGATAAATTTGCCAAATGTGGCTCTGTAAAAGCTGCATAAGCAAATGATGCAACTACTCCAGCTGCTCCTGTACCACTTGACCATGTGGATACTGTAGTTTTTGAAAAATGTGATGATAGAGCAAGACAATTAATGGCACCAAGACCTGCTCCAATGGCAGCAAAAACAACCCCTAGAAAATATAACTGAAATATTTAATGATATATTTTTTAAAATTTTACCAATAAGCGCAACTATAACATTTGGTGAAAAAGCAACAATGATAAAGCTTAGCGCTTGACAAGAAACTACAATTGCATGCCGAACTCCATAGGGAATTCGATTCATAAAAAATGGAAAAGTTAATTCTACAATCACACATGGAATTGTATCAGCAAGCAAAACGGCACTCGCAGAAATTTTGGAGCAATGAGCCCTGGTAATTTTTTCCTAAAATTTATTTAATTATCTTAATTTAATAAAAATCTCGAAATTTGCTTACAAAGCAGACATCCGAATTGTTTTTAACTTTATTGTGATTTTGCATATCAATAATATCTTTAGCCCCGGATAACATGGTAACAAAAGCATACGAATTACAAAGCCCAAAAATCCAAAATGCAAGAGAGTTTCGTATTGATGACCATTTTAAAGTTCTTTTCATAATACAAAATCAAAAATAATAATGAAAGTTGAAATTTTTTTATCACAAAAGCAAAGCAAAATTTTATCGTTTTTTTATCACAAAAGGTTTTTTTGACGGAAAAGCTGTAAGCTTGGATATGAAGAGACTTCGATAAAAAAAAAGCGATCAAAGTTTTTATTTGCAGCAGCAGCAGCTGTAATGCAATAAATCCAGTGATCAAAAAAATAGGAAGAAAGCTTGCAATGTTGTTTTTGAGCATTAAAAATCTCAAAAAGTCAAGTGTGAAAAAAAATAACAAAAGAACGAAAAATGTAGACAGTGAACAATACGGCTGCTGGCAATCAAAAAAGAGATCATTTATGCAATTTGTTTATTTTGTCTTTAAAAATGATTCTTTGTTGTTTTTATACATGGTTTACTTATATTAAAATTTAAAAAAAATTAAATTAAATAAAGTGATAAAAAATCTGATTAAAAAAGTAGCGTAATTTAAATGAGTATTTTTTCTATTCTTTTTTTTTATTTTTTTTAAAAGTTAGTCTTTTTTGTTTTTTTTTCGCATTGAAATACGTCAATTTCCTTTATATTTTTAAAGATCAGCGACATTGCAAATTTGATAAAGCAGGGACTTTTATAAGTTTTGAGAAAATGTTCCTTTTTTAAATTTGATTAGTAGTTGATTTTGGTCTGAACGATTTGCCTCATATTAATATATAATACAAGTTTTTGATTGAAGACTAGAGTTGTGATGAGACAGAAATAATGTTAAAACTTTATTGACAGTTTCTCTGCACATGACAACATCATCAGAATAGTGATATGAGATCGGGAATTTAAAAGAATTGTTTTACATTTAATTATTTATTTATCTTATTTTTATTATTTCTTACTTGTCAATGATCTATGAAAGAAGATAGAAAAAGATGCAACAAATAATCAGTTACAGTTATATATAAAAATTTATTTCGGAATTAGGCATATAAAATAAAGCAAAACTGCCTGAAAACAGTGATTACGAATACAATACAAATAAAAATATAAAAAACATCGGTTATTAATTAACAAGAAATCAAATGAATTTAAATAAATAAAATAAATGAAGAGTTTTTAGTACGTTGTCAAATACAAATAAAAACATTTATATGATCAAAGACAAAAATAATTTTAGGTAGGTTAACACAAATTTTTTTTAGTTTAAAAAAATTTGTTGTAAACCGTCAATCTCCATTATTATTTTTTATTTTTCGGCATTTCGTCTCTTATTTGATGAATTGCAGAAATTTTGGGATCCTTTTCGGCCTCTTCATTTCTTTTTTTAACATCTTCTTGCATTGCTTCCAACGTTTCAAGGGCATGGGTAGATGATGCTCCAAAATCAATCTCCGCAATTTGTTTTACTGGCTTTAAAAAGATATGATATGTAAATTTGAACAAAGTTTCCACCTTGTGAACTCTGTCTTCCCTCTTGAGGAAGACTATTTTTAAATGAGAGGGAAACCCAAAACTTAAACATAAAATTAAATTTTAAAAAAACTTGCCGGAAATTTTTTATCAGAAGAAGAAATTTCATCATTCTTACTCATATTACCAGCTGCTTTCGTTTCATTCATTTGTGGAGCATTACTTTCTTTACTTGTATTACCGAAAATATTTTCTTCAACAGCATTTTCGGGTGCTGAAAAATCACAGTTTTTTCCAGAGTTTTGTTTAAGAAGATCTGCTTCTCTTTTTTCATCATTCTTTTTTATGTCAGGTTTTAAAGCGTCAAGAGTTTCAGCATTTGATAATCCAAATTCCATTTCAGCAATTGGTTCACCCATCTTTATCTGCAAAACTACAGTAATCGAGGTAGAAAAGCTTAAAGAAAATTTAATAAAAATTCTTTAAAATATAAAACTAATGTTTTTTCAAGGAATAATTTTTTAAAGTTCCATGGAATCTGTCCCTTTTATGTCACATTTTCACCTTATTTATTCAACACAAATGATCCAAAACATTGCATGTTTTTCTTTCCTTTTTTAAAAATGGAAGCTATTTTAATAAGCAGAAATTTAAAATGTTACCTTGATAGCGTGTTTCAAGATAGTTTTTAGCGGCGCATAAATTAATTAATGCATCAAAAATTGAAACACTTTGTTCGATCTCCGAATTCAAAGACAGAGAAAAAGAAAGTCGAAATCTCGAGCCTTTTTTCTATCTTGGTTCAAAAATAGCTTTAAAAATAACTCTCAAAATTCATTTTGGAATCGGGATTAAAAGGATTGCAAGCAAATGTGAAAATATCATAGATTGCGATATTATTATGGATCTCGGGCTAAAGGAATATAAAATAATAACTACAAAAATATTTTATGCTTTAGATCGTGAAAGTTTATAAGAGTTTAATTAAATTGCAAAAAGTGTCATTCATAGTCAAAAAAATTGAATTAAATGTGATACTTGAGATTTTGTTGCAACCTTTAAAAAAAAACATTTGACAAAATTCGATTTGTATAATTTTTTAAAATGTCAAAGTTCTGCTGCATTTTTTTGTACAATTAATAGTGTGATCAGTTAATTCATTTTTATAAACCATTTATTTTTTACAAAACATTGAAAAACAAAACATTGCGAAATTCTTTTAAAACGATTACTGTAAAATACATTCTAATCATTGATGCCATGAAGTTTTAACAAACGAAACTGAAACCGGAAGTTTCGCAGCACCAAAAATCATTGAAAAAGTTCCAAAACAAAAATTAATAAATGCTTTTCGATATGGTTTAATTAGGGTTACTGTAACAATTAAATCTAAAATTGGATATAGGTGATAATTACATTGAATATATAAATATAAAAGTGGATATGGTTGTTGAAGGGTGACAATATAGAAAGAAATTAAAGCTGGAGTTGTAATTAACAAAATCATCATAATTAATTGAATAATTAAAGTTTTAATTATTATTGCATGATTTTTTCGAACTGTCATATTTGTTGCAGTTTCAGCTAATTTAATGTATTTAATATTTTGGAATGTATAAAAACAAAAACCAAAGACTCGAGAAAGTGTAAAAATAAAAAAGAAAAAAGCGGTTGTTAAAGTTGAATGTGAAAAAGTTGTAAAAATATCAACAATAGCTGGAATTTGTTGATCAATTAATAATTTTGGATCCGAAATTGTAGCATTCAAAAATTCTATCGCTTTTTCAGCCGAATATAAATGTTCAAAAGCGATATATGATAAAATACTTGCAATAAAAAGTGCCAAATTTGTGACCAAAATTCCGAGGTATAAATAAATTTGAATATTTGTTTTATGTGAAATTATTGTTTTTGTTATTGAATAATATCTTTCAATAAATAAACATAACAGAACATCTGAGATTACCATAATCATTGTTAAAAATCCACAAAATCCAATATTTGTAAGAATTGGATTTGTATAATCTTGTAAAAATCCAACATTTATTATCACGTTTAATGGAAGTAAAATTGTATGTTTAAATAATAAACTCCAGAAATCAAAAAAC
The DNA here is from genome assembly GCA_901766855.1 of Panagrolaimus sp. ES5. Lineage (NCBI taxonomy): Eukaryota > Metazoa > Nematoda > Chromadorea > Rhabditida > Panagrolaimidae > Panagrolaimus > Panagrolaimus sp. ES5. Next base: position 12,498 of record CABFKO010024596.1, on the reverse strand, counting down.
ATTTGCACAAAAATATATGCAATAAAAAATCTTTTATATCCTTTCATTGAATGCAAAGTTTTTGTTAAAATTACTGGTAAAATAAAAATACATAATAAAATATTTATCATAGATAAAATATTACAAATAAATGTAAAGGCTTTTATATGCGAAGGAAAATATATTTCAGCAAGTTTTAACATTTCTTTCAAAATAAAACGTAAATTTTTTAACACAAAAGTTGTGAGAAAAAAATGAAAGAAACAAAATTTGTTGCTTGAACTTATATTTTTCAACTGTAGCCAACAAAAAGTTTTGAAATTTGAAAAATAAATATTAATTAAGTTTCTAAAAAATTTAAATTTAGTTATTTTTGGTCAAACATTTCGGTTTTCCACGTAAAAGAACAAAAATGAACTTGGTTTTTGATTTTAGAAAGGTACCCAAATTAATAGAAATTACTTTGCTAAATTTTAATTTTTATAGAAAAAAGTTATTTAGAAGAAAATAAATTTTTATGTACGCACTGAAAAAATGGTATTATTATGTAGTCATATGAGTGATTCTAATGATGCCATAAAAGTATAATTTTATGCATAAATGCATAAAAATTATTAATGCAAATTAAACTTTTGACATTTTAAATTAAAGTTAAATTTCTTTGCTTTTAGAAAAAATTCAATACATTTTTAAAAATTCAAGCACCTGCTTTTTTTAAATGTTGCAGCCGTTATCCGTTCTATAAAACGACTGGTTCCACAAAACGGCTACAACATATACATTGAAGCATAAAATTTTATTTCGTTAACACTAGAATTAACTGAAAATACCAAAGTACACTGTATCCAAGCATTAAAAATATAATAATCTTTTCAAAAATAAAAAAGTTCTCAGATTAAAAGCATATTTCCTTTAAAAAATATGATTTTATCAGTACTGATAATACAATTTTTGAAAAACTGCTGTGAGCATTGAGGAAAAAAAGGATTTATCGTTATCTTTCACAACGCTTTAAATATAAGTTTTGTTAAATAAAAAAATTGGAACACTGAAAAAAGAATATAAAAAGTGCAGCTTTTGTTTTAGTTTTCAGTTTTATCAAAAAAGTGATGAATGCTTGTTTCAAGTTTTCTGCATTTTTGTTATTTCTGTGTTTAGATTTGGGTAAGAATTTGTTGGTTTTAATTTTTTACAGTATGCCATTTTAGTTAAATGTGATGATTCATATGTGCCATGTCAAAGCTGGATTACATTTGGGATTGATGATTCAAATACCATGAATCCCAACAACTTTAAAGTACAAAATTGCGATTATAGATAATTAAAATTTTATATGTGTTTATTTAGAACCAACTTGAATTTATTTCAACTACCATCGGAGCATTGAATCATCCCGAACGGCTTCAAGTGGGTGGTGCATATGATTCAGGAATGCCATGGAAAAGTGATTCATCAATTCGAGATTTTCAAAAATATGTAAAATCTTTTCAACAACATGGTCCATATTATCTTTTAATGGAATTCTCTACAATTGTCAAAAATTTGAATAAAACTGAATCAAAGCCTTTTCCAATTTCGGCAATAATTTTTATTTCAAACACTTCGAATGCGGCACTTTTGGGCGCACATTTTTTGTCATCAAATTTGACAAATGTGCAAATAACATTTGTTTTACTAGGAAATAATGCAGATGAAAATAATTTAAAAAATTATTCAACAAATTTTATTTATTGGAAAGATCTTTCAAAATCACAACCAGATGGTTGGAATGATGATGTTGCAGCTGCTGCTTATAAATGTAAATTAAGTACAACAGTAAATTCACCTCCAATGCTTACATCTACATCTCCATCAACAAGTTTATCAACCACTTCACGACCAGATTATTATCCATGCAAGAGTAATATTGTCTTTGTCTTGGATTCTTCGTCTGATAATGGCGATATGGAATTTAAACAAGTGCAAAATTTGTTAATAAATAATATTGTTACTGTATGCAAATTTAAATTTTGTCTTTTTTAGTTAAATATACATAATTTCAGGCAAATTGGACGCATTTTGAACGCATTGGTTTAATGTCATATGCTGATCACTCATCTTCTATCTATGAATATGGCAGTTTTAGCGCAAAACATGACTTTGATACTATCGTAAAAAGTTATGTTACTAAATTTTCAAATAAAAACAGCATAACTTTGTGAGTTTTTCTTTCAACTATCAAAATCAATACATCACTTTTTAGTGGAATTGGAACTTTAATGAAAACATTTATTGATGTCCCTTTAAATTTTCAAAATACAGTTTTCTTTACTTCAACAAGTGATCCAGCAGATGTTGCAAGAGCTTCAACAAATTCTCATATTATTGATCAAAGAGGTGCCTTGATTATTGTTGCAATTTATCCAGCAAGCAAACAAGATTTGTTGCCACTTGTTGATGATCCATCAAAAATTATTGAATTTAATCCACTTTCAAATATTGATTATGATACATATGCAAGAGAAATTTTAAAACATTTTTATTGTGGTTCGTCTACAGCAACCCCTGCAACGGCACCAACATTTTCTTCTACAACCCCAACTCCAAGTGCACCAACATCTTCAACACCATATGTTGTAACTGCTAAAACCTCAACTCCAAGTGTCCCAACATCTTCAACCCCTGCCCCGTATTATCCTTGTCAAAGTTGGATAAGTTTTTCATACGATGATTCTTCAACTCTTAAATACAATGATTTTAAAGTAAAAAGACGTATAAAAATTCATCTGCAATATTAAACTTTTTTAGACGCAAATGAATTTTATTGCATCAGTAATTGGAGTTTTAAATTATCCAGAAAGAGTTCAAGTTGTTGGAATGTATAATCAACTAGTAACATGGAATAGTGGATTAACAATTCAAGAAATTCAAAATGCTGTTATATCACAATTATCTCACGCTGAACTGTACAGTTTGAGATCACAGTTTGCTTCATTAATAACAAATCTGCAAAATATTCAAATTAATAATATTCCAATTGGAGCGATAATTTTTATTTCTGATACTTCGGATCGAGCCCTCGCAAATGCATATCGATTTATGCCACAATTAAGCAGTGTTCAGCTAACATTTGTTTTGCTTGGAAAAAATGTTGATGCATCAAAATTAACACAATTTTCAAGCAATTTTATCACTTGGTCAGATTTATCAAATCCACAACCAAGTGGATGGAATGACATTGTTGCGGCAGCTGCTTATGGATGTTTGTTTTTGGAAGAACTTTTAATAGTGTCAAGCTAAAATTTTAGGTACATATTCAACTGCATCAACTGTTACTCCGGTCACAATGACATACCCAACAAGTGTATCAACTACGAGAGCAGGAATAACAACTCAAACAACACAAATAATAACAGTACAAACATCATCTTCTTCTTCAGTACCCCAAACAATTCCTTCAAGTACTCCATCAATGTCACCAACAGGACCGACAACAACCTTAGTCCCAGCTTCATCGATGGGATCAACTTCAACAGGAACGGGTACAACAGTTACAACCCCTGAACCTTTTATACTTTGCCAAAGTTGGATAAGTTTTTCATACGATGATTCTTCAACTCTCCAGAACAACGATTATAAGGTAAAATAAACAAAATTATTTTAAAAACGTGTTTTAAAATTTTTAGACACAAATGAATTTTATTTCAACAGTTATCGAAACAATAAATTATCCAAATCGTCTCAGAATTGCCGGAGCTTTTACTGATGCCGCGTACTGGAATAGTCATCAAACAATTGGGCAAATGCAAACAGAGCTTGGTTATATTGAACAAACATCAAACGCTTACAAGCTTTTACAACAATTTGCAAATCTTGTCACAGATTTACAAAACACTAACACTACTACATCACCTGTTGGAGCTTTAATCTTTATCTCTGATACCTCGGATAGAGCACTTGCAAATGCAGCGCGATTTATGCCACAATTAAGCAGTGTTCAGCTAACATTTGTTTTGCTTGGAACAAATGTTGATGCTACAAAATTAACAATTTTTTCTTCAAATTTTATTTATTGGTCAGATTTAAGTCAACCACAACCTGATAATTGGAACAATGTTTTTTACAATGCTTATGGATGTAATTTTATTTTAAAGCTAAAAAAATTGCAGAAATCAAACTTTTAGGCAATGGAGTCATTACTCGGCAACCACCTTCAACTGTTTCAACCCTTGCGACTGCTGCTTCCTCGACTGTACAGTCTTCAACCGTTCCAAGTACCACCACTACATCGTCGGCTGCTGCTTCATCTACAACATCAAATATTGCTACAACTGTACAGTCAACAACAAAAGCAACAACATCAGCTACAACTTCTATGAATCAACCTTCTTCAACTGCACCATCTTCATCCCCTCTTATCCCATATCTTCCATGCCAACATTGGATAAGTTTTTCTTACGATGATTCGGTATTTTTAAATAACATTGATTTCAAGGTACATTTTATTTTAAAAAATTAATTTAGAACTCATATGAATATCTATTAAACTTTGCAGGCCCAAATGAGCTTCATTTCATCAACAATTGGAAATATCCATTATCCAGATCAACTTCGCGTTGTTGGAGCTTTTACATATGTTGCTTTTTGGAAAAGCAATCAAAAAATTGCTCAAATGCAAGCTGAATTAAACAGTCTTGAACAAACTGCAATTTCATATTCACTTTCACAACCGTTTGGAAATTTATTAGTTGATGCTGAAAGAATTGGAGACATCAAACATTGGTCAATTTCGGCTTTAATTTTCATTTCGGATACTTCGGATTTAGCCCTTGCAGATGCGAATATCTCTTTCAACCAACTTCCATCTACTGTAAAAATAACATTTGTTTTGCTTGGATCAAATGTTGATTCAAAAAAATTGTTGCCATATTCAAACAATTTCATTTATTGGCCTGATCTCTCACAACCTCAACCAGATAATTGGGATATTGTATCTTTAAAAGCTTTTGGGTGTATGTTTTAAAAAAATATTATGACAGTGCTATTAATTTAATAAGTGCATCTGCAACAGCATCTTTGTTGGCAGTTAACCGAAAATCCTGACCGCACCGGACCAACACTGTTGGAGATGGATCTATTAAATCCTCTCTTTTTGCTTTAGACAATTACTATTTACGTATAAAGTAAAAACTTTTAGGTCCTACAACAATGACATACCCCCCAAGTGTATCACCTACAAGAGCAGAGATAACAACTTATAAAACTCAAACTGTAACTGTACAAACATCTCATTCTACTACCCCATCAACACCTTATATTGTAACTAACACAAGAGGAGGAATCACAATTCATACAATTCAAACCATAGAACCTTATCTGCCATGTCAAAGCTGGATAAGTTTCTCATTTGATGACTCAAATGTAATGGAATATGCAGATTTTATGGTAAAATTTATTTTAGCCTTTACATAAAAAATAAAGACCTGTTTAAAATTAATTTTTTAGACACAAGTAAATTTTATTTCGAGAATAATTGGATCAATAAATTATCCAGAAAGGATTGCCGTTTCTGGAATGTATTATGACCCAGTGACATGGAACAGTGGTTTAACAATTCCACAAATTCAAACATTTGTCACATATATGCATCAATCAGGACCGTATAGTTTAAGGTCACAATTTGGAGCATTAACAAATAATTTGCAAAATATTCAAATTAACAACAGTCCGGTCGGAAGTGTAATATTTATTTCTGACACTTCTGATGCAGCCCTTGATGGTGCGGAAGCTTTATTTTACCAATTACAAAATGTCAGAATCACATTTGTTTTGCTTGGATCAAATGTTGATGCAACAAAATTAACAAAATATTCTAGCAATTTTATTTATTGGTCAGATTTAAGCCAACCACAACCTGATAATTGGGATAATCTTTTTTACCATGCTTATGGATGTAAATTCTTTTAGAACTAAAAAACAGCCACTTATAACTCAAAATTTTAGGCAATGGAATAATTACACAACAAACTACTTCAACATTTTCAAGTGTTGTTCCTTCAGCTGCAACATCTTCATCCACTTTTGTCCCTTATATTCCATGTCCAAGTTGGATAAGTTTCTCTTATGATGATTCATCGTCATTAAATAATGTGGATTTTAAAGTAAGTTTTTGTTTTTAATTCATAAAATATTTTATAAATTTAGACCCAACTTTCATTTATATCATCAGCCATTAACCAAATCAATTATCCTGATCGCCTTCGAGTGAATGGCGTTTTTACAGAAGTTGCAACATTTAATAGTCATCAAACTATTGCTCAAATGCAAAGAGAACTTGCTGCATTTACAAATACCACAGCAAATCAATATTCACTTTTACAAGAATTTGCGAGATTATTTACCGATGTTGAAACAATTGCAAATGGAACAACGTGGCCAATTGGATCATTAATTTTTATTTCGAATACATCTGATCCCGCACTTGCCAATGCAGATCACTTTTTCAACCTTCTGCCACCAAGTGTTAAAATAACATTTGTTTTACTTGGAAATAATGTTGATTCAACAAAATTAGCACGATTTTCCAATAATTTCATTTATTGGTCAAATCTCTCACAACCTCAACCTGATAATTGGGATAATAAATATTATAATGTCTATGGATGTACACACACACCTCTTACAACTCCATTTTTACCAACAAGATCCACGACAAAGCTTTCATCTACTGTCACAACAGCTTTACCATATGTTTATCCCCGTGTCGCTGACATTGTTTTTATTTTAGATGATAGTAATTGTGATGATTTAAATTCAAACATCAATTCTGTAAGTTTAACAAAAATAAACATCACAACACACTCAACAACTGTTTCCTCTTCGAATGCGAAGTGGTTTGCCAAAAAGAATTTGTCCCTTAGTTTTTCAAAAATTGACCTTTTTGTTTTTTAAAATGTAGTTTAATATTTAAAATTTTAGCAAACTGATACAATTTGGAAAGTTTTGTCTAATTCTACTCTCTCAGATTACGGTGTAAGAGTTGCAAATCCACGATCAATCTGTTCATTAGGCTATAACTCCCGCTTTTCCACTAATTTGCTTGCTTTTCACTCTAATTTGTTAGATTGTCATTATGGTTATGACTCAAATTTTACAATTGAAAAGTACAGTATTGATGTTTAATATTATATAATATATAATATCATTGTAGAGCATTACGAAGTAGTATGTCATTTGCATATCAATTTAGCAGAAATATTTCTGAATCTTTAATTTTTGTTGTTTTTACACTCAAGTCAGTTTGGTTGTTTTTCTAATACATTTAAAGTTACCATTTTTATAGTAATGGAACAGCATTACAAATTGGAGATGATGGATCAGCTATAAATGCTGCAATAAAATATCGAAATAAATGTATGAAACCGGGAAATGTTGAAATTATTCAAATAAATCCGAGTGTTGCAAATGTTAGCCCAACACTTGGTGATTATTTTTTTATGCACGACGACCCAAACCTTTTTGAAAAATTTGCAAATGCAATTATGGCAGCAAAAATTTATGGCAAAAGTGGCATTTTTGAATATGACTGTATTGATACAATTGTTCCATGATTTTGATTTAAACTATAACATTTTGTTTTTTTATAGTTTTTGAAATGCCAAAATTTGTGTTACTTCTCTTTAAAAAGAGAAAAAATGTTGATGATGCAATTATTGTGATATTGTGATAAAAATCATTGTTGTATTTTTTAACAGATTGTAAAAAAAACAATTGTGCAAAACTGACAACCTCGTCATTTTTCTTAACATTTTTTGAGTTAAAATGAAAAGCTATGACTCAAATTTTTAAAAATTATTTATGTTTTTTCATCGAATGCTGTTGACGAAAAAATGTCAATTAGCATCAAATATCGTTTAAAATGGAATCAAAAATTTGAAAACTTTCTTATCTCTTTTTTACCTGCGTCAAAGCTTTATCAGTTCATCAATGGTGCAAAAAACACACTGCCATAAAGCAATTAAAGAAAAACGTTTTTTGGTATATAAAAGTGATGATTATTTTTGTTTTTTGTTTAATTTAATTGATTTCTGCAGCAGCAGAAAAAATGAAGCTTTTGAACTTTTTCGTTTTTATTTTTGTGGTAACAACATTAGGTATGATATGAAGGATTACGGTAGTTTTTTAAGTATAAAAAATATGTATATTACAGTATCCGCTGATGGTGATCAATACATTCCATGTAAAAGTTTTATCAGCTTTTCTTACGATGATTCAAATTTTATAAGAAATGACGAATTTAAGGTATGCAAATTCAACTTTGTTTATTACCTGTAAAAGTTTGTTAAAAAATTTTAGACACAAATAAATTTTATCAAAAATGCCATTGGGACTTTGAATCATCCAGAGAGACTTCGAGCTGAAGGTGGATATACTGCAGAATTTAATTGGAACAGTGGATTAAGTATTGCCCAAGAGCAATCTTCTTTTGATTTTTCACAACAAACTTTAATGTCATATTCTTTGCTACAACAATTTGCGTCTTTGGTTACAAGTGTTGAAACTTTGGATGCCACATCAGATCCAATTGGAGCTTTAATCTTTATCTCAGATACATCAGATCGAGCCCTTGCAAATGCAGCTCGATTTTTGCCACAACTTTCAAGTGTTCGACTAACATTTGTTTTAATTGGACCTGATGCAGATCAAACAAAGCTAACAAATTTTTCTTCGAATTTTATTTACTGGACAGATTTATCCCAGCCACAACCGGATAATTGGGATTCAGCTTTATATGGGGCATATGGATGTTCAGGTTCAATGAGTACTGTTACAATTCCAGCTATTACAACCACAACTTCATTACCATTAACAACAACTACATCAACAATGACACCATCTACAGTAACCGGATCAACAATTCAACCATATCTTCCATGTCAAAGTTGGATTAGTTTTTCTTATGATGATTCCAAGACACTTCCAAACAATAATTTTAAGGTAATTAAAGATTTGTAAAAATTAATTAAATTACGAATTTAAGATCCAAATGTCGTTCATTTCATCCGTTATTGGATCAATAAATTATCCATATCGTCTTCGAATTCAAGGTGCTTTTACAGATGTTGCATCATTTAACAGTGGACAAACTGTTGCACAAATGCAAACGGAACTTTCAAATTCCATTCAAACTGAAAATGCTTATTCACTTTTAATGGAATTCGCAAATTTAGTTAATTATCTTCCAACAAATAATTGGCCCGTTGCAGCTGTAATCTTCATCTCAGATACATCGGATCAAGCACTAAAAAATGCATATCGATTTATGCCACAATTAAGCGGCGTTGAGCTAACATTTGTTTTGCTTGGATCAAACGTTGATTCTTCAAAATTAACAAACTTTTCATCCAACTTTATTTATTGGTCAGATTTAAGTCAGCCTAAACCTGATAATTGGGATACTGTATCTTTAAATGCGCTTGGATGTACGAAAGAGAGATTTAAAGTTAAAAAATATAAAATTCAATAAAATTAAGGTACAAATCCATCTTCTGTTTCTTTTCCTCCATCAGGTTCAACTCCATCATTACCCCCTCCATCAACCACTGGTCAAGGATTTACTGGGACAACTGCAATGCCATATGTTCCATGTCAAAGTTGGATCAGTTTTTCATATGATGATTCAAGTGCCCTTCAAAATACTGATTTTAAAGTAAAAAAAATTTTTTATAATTTTAAAATAATTCTAATTTTAGACCCAAATGTCATTTATTTTGTCTGCAATTGGAAATATCAACTATCCAGATCGACTTCATGTTGATGGAGCTTTTACAAATGTTGCTTCATGGAATAGCCATCAAACAATTGCACAAATGCAAACTGAATTAAATAGCCTTGAACAAACTGCAATTTCATATTCACTTTTGCAACAATTTGCTGCATTATTAACTGATGTTGAAGCAATTGGAAATAGCCAAAATTGGCCAATTGGAGCTCTTATCTTTATCTCTGATACTTCAGATGCTGCGCTTGCAAATGCAAATATCTTTTTCAACCAATTACCCCCAACTGTTAAATTAACATTTGTTTTACTTGGACCAAATGCAGATCAAACAAAGCTAACAAATTTTTCTTCAAATTTTATTTCATGGAAAGATTTGACTCAACCACAACCGAATAGCTGGGATACACTTTCATATGCAGCTTTTGGATGTCAATAATAATAATTGATTTGTATTTTTTGTATTTTTTTTGGTAAACGGGGAGCATAGCAAAGTAGTTTTATCCGTCCTGTTATCACAAAAATATATATATATTAAAGCTAAAGCATTGGCAAAAATTAAATAATAATTAAAAATAAATTTGAACGCATATTTTTTTAAATTTTGAATAAAAACGAAAAAAAAATTTTTGCAAAAAAAAGTTTTGCATTATTTATTCAGTTTCAAAAGCTTCTCCAGCATCTTCATCAGCTGCAGCTTCTTGATATTGTTGATACTCGGAAACAAGGTCATTCATATTTGACTCAGCTTCACTAAATTCAAGTTCATCCATTCCTTCACCCTAAAAATATATTTAATTTAATATATTTGGGACTTTAATGAAAAATATGCAAATTTGTATTAACATACAGTATACCAATGAAGGAAAGCTTTTCGACGAAACATTGCAGTAAATTGAACGGAAATTCGTTTAAAAAGTTCTTGAATTGCTGTTGAATTTCCGATGAAAGTTGCAGACATTTTAAGACCTCGAGGTGGAATATCACAAACTGCAGTTTTAACATTATTTGGAATCCAATCAACAAAATATGATGAATTTTTATTTTGAATATTTAACATTTGTTCATCGACTTCTTTCATGGACATTCGACCGCGAAAGATTGCAGCAGCTGTAAGATATCGGCCGTGCCGGGGATCACAAGCTGCCATCATATTTTTAGAATCAAAAATTTGTTGGGTCAATTCTGCGACGGTATTGGCACGATATAATTGATTGCCTGAAATTTGAATAACGGAGTTTTTTGGTCTTGGATGGAAAATTTAACAAAAGACTAACTTCGAGATGTTAAAGGGGCAAAACCAGGCATAAAGAAATGTAAACGTGGAAATGGAACCATATTAACTGCAAGCTTTCGTAAATCTGCATTAAGCTAAAATAGAAAGATAAAGGGATATATGAAATCCACTTAAGCTTAACAATATCCGTCAAAGCTTTAAAAAACTACAGTATCATCATACAAAACATACCTGTCCAGGAAATCTTAAACATGTTGTAACTCCACTCATTGTGGCACTAACAAGATGATTTAAATCACCATAAGTTGGGGTTGAAAGCTTTAATGTACGGAAACAAATATCATATAATGCTTCATTATCAATACAAAATGTTTCATCTGTATTTTCAACCAATTGATGAACACTTAATGTTGCATTATATGGTTCAACTACAGTATCCGAAACTTTTGGAGATGGTACAACGGAAAATGTTGCCATAATTCGATCAGGATATTCTTCACGGATTTTTGAGATTAATAAAGTTCCCATTCCAGATCCAGTTCCACCTCCAAGGGAATGTGTCATTTGAAAGCCTTGAAGGCAATCACAATGTTCCGCTTCTTTTCGAACAATATCCATTACATTATCAATGAGTTCTGCACCTTCCGTGTAATGCCCTTTAGCCCAATTATTTCCGGCACCACTTTGCCCTTAAATTTATATGCAAATTTTTATGTTGTTTTAAAAATCGATATTTACCAAAGATAAAATTATCTGGTCGAAAAAGATGCCCAAATGGTCCAGCTTTAACGGAATCCATTGTTCCTGGTTCTAGATCAACCATAACAGCTCTAAAAGTAAAATTACAGTAATTTATTAAATATTTATGTCAGCCAAAAATTTACCTTGGAACATATTTTTTATCGGATGCTTCGTTGTAATAAACGGAAATTCGTTCAAGTTGTAAATCCGAATCTCCAACATATGCACCTTCTGGATCTATGCCATGTTCATCGGAGATTACCTAAATATTTATTTATTTGTTGTTTAACAAAAAATTAAGCATATTTAAACCTCCCAAAACTTTGATCCAATTTGATTTCCGCATTGCCCAGTTTGAAGATGAACAATTTCGCGCATTTTTTTTGTTAAACCAAAGTGGAAATACTCCAAAATAATTTGGAGATCTGCAAAAAAATAGTTTTTAAAATAAAGTCAAAAATTAACTGCGAAAAACAAATGCAACCAAAAAAAGGGATGTAAAAAAACTAACACTAAATGCATTTTTTTAAAGTCGCAAATAACCATCTCAAAAATGGCAAAAAAAGAAAGGCAATAAATGGTTCCTTTGAAGAAATGAGATGAAAAAAAAACTCATGCAATTTGCCAATGCATCGCTAATGACTTTTCTTTTAATTTATTTATTTACATGCCCTAACGCATGTCGAACTTATAAAAAATAATATAACATAAGACAAACAGAATAAATTAAAACATGCAAGTTTTCACAAAATGAATACAAAACAATGAAAAAGAATTGAATAAA